>JAMKPZ010003752.1:0-53678 GCA_024699675.1 Amphibolis antarctica | reverse complement strand
GAGAGATGAGATTTGAAAAATTTTGATTTTGGGTGAGGAGAACTTCACCCCTCCCCTCCCCCACCCCACCTTTTATAGCATTTGCCGCCCACCCGCCCTTGTGCCCGTTGTTCGTCCACCTCTATCCGTTGCTCGCAAGTTGCACCGCCTATTCCTCTACCGCTCCAACAGCCAATGTTGCCTGTTGCTTCAGTGCTTCTTCTTCCTTCGATTGTGCCACCTGTTGCTCCTCCACCTTCGCCCGTTGCTTGCAACCTCGCAAGTCGCACTGCCTGTTACTCCTCTGCGAGGTTGTTCCTTCCTCTCTTCTCCTTTTTTGCTTCTTCTTTCCCCTTCTTCTTCTCGCAGTGGCGGCAAGCTGATGACCCGCTGAAACCCTCGTGGTCGTCGACGCCCTTCGACCCCTTCCTAGCTCGATGCTCGCACAGGCAGCACAGCTCACCAAAACCCTTGTCTCTTGGTCTCACCATCCAATGCTCCTCCACCCAATGCTCGTCGAAACCCTCACAGTCTCAAATGCCCCTCCTAGCTCGATGCTCATGTGGCTCATCGAAACCCTCACCTCTTGGTCTCGTCGTCCGATGCTCCCACGCGGATCAATGCCCACCTCCTAGCCTGTCCACCTCCTAGCCCAGTCATGTTGTTTGTGTCTTGTTGAAACTATGCTTGTAACCGTGTCATGTCGTGTTGAAATCGCGCTTGTAATTGTGTCATGGTGTGTCGGCATGGAAGCCCAAAAAATCAGCCCAAGCACAACACAGTTAGCCAGGCTATGCCGTTGACCAATTCAATCAAACCTTGCTAAGTCATGTCGACCTGAATGGGCACAGTTCAATTGAAATCTCTAACTAAGAGTTTGTCTGTTATTTTGAGAAATGAAAATGTAGTAAAAGGAAAAAAAAAAGAAAAAAGAAAAATAGAAAATAGAAAAATTCTTAGAATTGTTTATGAAAATTTTAGAAAATTAATTTAAAAAAGTTTAAATTTTTTTATATTTTAAAATTTTAAATATAATTTTACATTTTTCTTTAACAATGATCGAAAAATATTAGGTAAAACACAAGATCAGAAAAATACGTTGTGATAAAATTTTTGCTAATAATAAGAATTTTCTTAATCCAATATATGAGTAATAAGGAAAAAAATTTATATTTGTAGTTATTTTTTCAAGTCTTATGAAATACATAAATACCAGTACAAAAAAAATTCATAATTTTCGACATGCATGATCCTTCCCTAAAATACCTACGTACCTACTTACGTAGTGACCGTCGAGTAAATAAAGAATATTCAATGGAACGCAGATAATTAATTAAGAATTTTTAAAGATATTCCACGGAGTTTTTATTCGAAAGTACTTATTCTATATTAATTAAATATTATTTAAGCAGTTGAATCTGTTGCAACTAACTAAATTCGGATTTTTTTTTTCTACGTAACTCACGATTCGAACGGTGTGGGATAAGTACACCGGAGGGTGGAGGGGACCTTTTCTGAAGGTGCATGGAGAGATTCTTTAGGGAAACGCAATAACAGGGTTCTGGAGTGTTCGATTGTTGGCGAAATGCTTTGATTATTTTTTCTTGGTCCCAGCAGCTGTACGCCCTTTTTCCTACCGACCGCCTTCCGCATCGGCGCTCGACGGCGGAGGTTGAGGTCCCGATGGCGGACGGAGACGAGAGAGGCAATGATTTCTACAAGGTCATGGGGTTGACGAAGGAATGCTCCGCCGAGGAGCTCAGGAATGCTTACAAAAAGCTGGCAATGGTGTGTTTTTTTTTTATTCTCTCGTTCCTGCTTCCTTTCTTGTGCGTTGTTTGGGGCTGGTAATTTGGCGTAGAAGTGGTTTTGGAAAGAAAGGATCGCCGAAGGTGAGATTTTATTTGTCACATTTTTGGTGGATGGATTGGTTTTGCCTAGAAATTCTGAGTTTTTCCTTATTTTTTTCTTCATCAATGACGTATTCGGTTGTTTGGGATTGAAGAATATGGTTATGGTCCCTTCTCTCTGTCGCTGTTTCTCTTTGTCTTTTTCGGTTTTTGACACGGTACAGATTCCAAATTATCCTGCGTATTATCGTCAATTTTCTCTTCAATTTTGATTGAATTGAAGTTATTTTTTATTTCTTTTGCTAATGAGATAAGATTCGAATTTTGTTGTTCTACCTGGAAGCAGAGATGGCACCCAGACAGATGTTCGGCGTCGAAGAACGAAGAGGCCAAGACCAAATTCCAAGCTATTCAGGAAGCTTATTCCGGTCAGGATTTTCTCGTATTCCGTTGATTTTGTTTTTCAAATATGGCATCACAATAATCACTCTTGTGTGCTAAAATCATAGCCGTAATTAGAAACGAAAAGACGCGAATTGTTTTCGCTTCACTTTGTTTCTTCTCCTTTTTCCTGCAATTCCGCTGCAGTTCTGTCCGACACCAACAAGCGACTTCTGTACGACATAGGAATCTACGAAGAAGATGACGACGAAAATGTAATTCTTGAAAACCACGCTCCCCAAAGTCACATCTTGCTCGTTCTCTCTTTTTGAGCGGTACCTGGTTGTTTGCTTTGCAAAAAAGAGAAAGTAACTTGTATTTTGTTGGGCATCAGTATTTTTCCTGTGTTATCACAGGGACTGGCCGAGTTTTTGGGGGAGATGATCAGCATGATGAGGAAAAGCAATTCCAGTGTAGGTCCTGCAGCTCCCAAAATTCCTACTGTTTTCACATGACTCTGTTCTGCTGTGCCTGCTTTCAGGAGAACAAGGTGGAGAGCTTCGAGGATTTGCAGGATCTATTCAAGGAGATGTTCCAGGCCGACGTGAACGGCTCCTTGGGAGACCACTTCAATCCTCCGTCGTCGTCGACGTCGTCGTCGTCCAGTTGCTTCATCGATTCCTTCATGTTCTGTAACGCCGACGGTGGCGCTGCCGGATACCGGCCGAAGCGGGACAGGGCGGACATGACATCCAGCAGAGCGTCGACCACCGCCGAAGCGGAGGCTCCCGCCCATTTCAACGCGGGCAACCAGGTCTTCTGCTTCGGCATCGGCGACTCTGGTGCGCCCTCCTCGCGAAGCGTTGGGGGTAACAGCCGGAGACGAAGCGGGCGGAAGCAGAAGGTTTCATCTCGTCACGAGCTGTCGGCGTCACGACGATGAAGGCAGCCAAAGCGCCGTTTCCTGGTGTTTGTTTGTGTCGAGATTGTGGATCAATTTGCGGTCCTCCGCGGGACCGATCAGATTGAATGGAGGTGCGCGTGGGTGCTCTGTTCGGTGTTAATGACCTCAGGATGATCTAAGAATGTGTTTGTTATTTTAATTTTTTATAAATTTTTATATATTATTATTATATAAATTTTTATCTTAATTTTAACATTATTTATAAAATTATTTTTATTTTTAATTGTCTGCGATGGTAAAAATCGAACGTTTTATTATCAATGAGAACTCAGGAGTTTGTATATTTCAAAAAATTTTAAAAAGAAAAATTTTGAAAAAAAATTTAGATTTGTAATTATTCGTGTATTAAAAAATTAAATGTTTATTTCTCATCGCAAAAATTGTTGTAATTGACAAATTTTTTTAATATAACGTAATTTCCTATTTTTCGAGTTTTATTCAACTTTTTTTAATTATTATTAAATTTGTAGTTACAAAAGAAAATATGAAATTATAGTAAAAATATTAAAATATAAAATATTTATAAATTTTTAAAAATTTTCTTTTCTTAGATTTTCGCAAACTCTAAAGTTATATTTGTTAACAAAGGTAAATTTTTTACTGTGTTGTTATAATATACAGTAATTATAGTAAAATAAGATAAATAAATAATAATAATAATTATACTATCTCAAATATTACAATTAAAAAATATATATCTTACCTTATCTTACCTTACTTCAATAATAAACACAAACTAATAGGCCCGTATAGTTGGGATGCCGGCCCTAACGCCCCATGCCCAGCCCACCCCCATCGTCCTCGCTGCCTAGGAGAGTCTCTCCACTTCGCAGGGACCGGGAATTCTCTGGTTGCCTCATCGATGTTTCCGTCGAGATCTTAGAACAGAAACTCCGGAAATGGGGATATCTTTCAAGGTCTCAAAGATCGGAAGGAAGGTCCGTCCCAAGCTGCCACCTTCTCCGGCACCTGTGACCGCCTCCCTGCACGAATCTGACAAGAATACAAATGAAAGTTCCTGTTCTATCGCAAGAACTCCTTCGAGGCCCCAGGTCTGTCCCGTATCTCACAGTGTGCGCTGTTATGTTTTTGCGTGTAATTGCTGACTTCTATATTTCGAGGCTTTCTAGGGATTAGAAATTGCAGCGTCTATCGTTTTGATACATTTATCAGGTTTCATCTGAGAAAGGAATTTATCAGTTGTTACTTCTATGGGGGAATTTTTTCATGCAAAATTGAATTTTTGTCTTGTTGATTATTTATTTATTTATTTATTTTTTGGAGGTTTGGAATAAGCTTAGTGGTTCGCCGTCGAAGTAGTACTTCGCTATCACATACTGTTCATCTAAATCAACGTTTTTTCCCCACTTCTGCTTTTTTCTATTGTTCAAGCAAGATCTTACGTGGTGGAATGTGCGGTAGCACCGAGTCTGATATGTTCTACATTTTTCTGCTCTTCATGTAATTCATGCTCGAAGAAGTTGTGTTTTGTTTGTTTCCAGTGATGAGCTTGAGATGAATGGGAATATTTTATTGGATTGGGAGCCTTTTGCGTAAGGGATCAGGGTTTCTTTTGAATTTCGCTAATAAAAAGTAAGAAGGATGTTTCTTTTCATGGAAGTGTAGAGTGAATGCCCATGTTTTGAGAAGAAGATAGTAAAACAAATAAATCCATGGGTTGTTCAGTACAATTTACCAGCAAGAAACAATTGCTGAGTGATCATCCTTCAAATGGGTAGACTCGTTTCATTTGGGTAGACCTAACATTACATTGCAGATTGTCCTTCATGCTGCTCAAGTCTAAACTTACCCATAGGTCATCTAGGAGTCCTTCAACTAGATTGCTGAGACATTCAAAGGACCTATGGTAGTTTGCTAGCCCTCCATATTGTTGAAGCTTCACCAAAGATTCCATAGCATCTTCACATCTCAACCCAAACCTCACCGCCAATGTTTTTAAAAGATCTTACTAACTCAGGTCTGCCTCTTCAATTGCAAACCAATACCACTCCAGAGCCATTATGTCTAAATGTCCATCTCCCCTTTTAGGTTGCTGATGGTCTCCTCTAATATGGTCCCTAGCCTCATTTTTGTTTAGGTTTGCCTTACTTTGATATCAAGTTGTTGTGCCCTTCATTCCCCATGCCATTGGCCACCTCACTTCGGGTCCAAACTAGCATCATCGGAAAACACTTTTCATCGGTTCCTACAGTCACTTCTTAATATGAAGGGAGTGGGAGGGAGAGAGAGAGTTGAGTTGAGCAAGAAGAGTTTAGAGGGAATTTCTGGAATCAAAGGAACAGGCAACTAAGAGTGGTCCCTGATCTTCCTTGTTCTTCCATTAGTTAAGTGGATTACATCAAAGTATTTACACACCAACAGGACATGCCCAGCATGGTTCTCCGCTAAGTGGATCACATCATAGTTTATCTTAACTTTAGAGCACATGAATAGAGTTACATTAATTCAGTCACACATGCAGCATGCCTGATCACTATCCTCCATGTCCACTACTTCTTTGATTCTGGCATCCCCTGCTGCCTGTTCTCTAGCAGCTTCTTCTGCTTGTGTCAACATTTTTCAATGTTGTCATGGTGGTCACCTATGGTGACCAGGCAACCAGGCAAGACGTGTTGTGGTCTTCTTTCATTGTGAAATGGTTGGCCACCTCCTTTAACTAGGCAATGCCAGGTGCTCACCATTTTGTTGCCTTGGTGCCTCTTGCCTTTGGTTCTGGCGGTGACCTAGTTGATGGTAAGTAAATGGGTCATTTGACCCTCTTAAAGGGAAAAAGAAACTAAACATCACAAGTGTCATGTTTCCTGGCTTGCTGAGTGTCATCGGGAGCCAATTCTAACTAGTTGGCAACTTCTCAATAATCTTCTCCTGCATTGTCTCATGTCGTCCTCTATCTCTTGCCTTCCTTTCTTCTGATGTCATCCATCCTCCCCACAGGCAAGTCCTAAATTAGTGACTCCTCTAATAACAGCCCTTCCCAAACAAAACATCAAGGATTCAAGTTTCCAGACAGGTTTTTGGTGACAATAGAAACTTGATTCCTATGAGATATTGCCTCCTTTTTATTTTCTTATTATTTTGGTGATAATTTTAGTAGATATTTTCTTTTCTTTTTTCTAGTAATTAGTTGTCATATTTTGATTGAATGATCAATGTTAATGGGGTTATTACTTGCAAGGAGTTGATGAGATAATATTTATGTTGTTTTTATCGATTTATAAGATTGCATTAATTGTTAAATCAAACATCATAGTATTTGTTTGTGATTTACCTTTCATATATTGCAGACTTGTAGTTTTATCTTTTTTATTTTTAAAAAACTTGAAATAGTACAAAATTTTGTTCTGCCATTAAATTAATGTAGTACATTATTTTTTAAAATTAATAAATTGTTGTTGTCTCACTTTGATTAGATTATTGCCTTATTGTCAGCTTTCATCTTAGGCGATTTTAGAGGTCATTGCCTTAGTATTGCCATTCACCTTGACCTCATTTGACACATTGATAAGGTTATTCTGTTGCTACATAGAGGTCACTTGTTCAAATTGAAGAATTACTCTCCGCCTGTCTATCACCATGTGCAAACGAACCTTCTGCAGACCTTATCATTGTAGGAGGCTTCTGCACTGGGTTTACACCTTCTAAAAAGCTTTTTGAGTAACCAAAAATTCCAAAAGAACATAACTATATTTCTGTTTCTTAATGACTTCAAACCTTCAAAATATAGTTTTTGATGGCTATTGATTAGGCAAAGATGAAGCAGCTTGTAGTGTTGTTACTTCCATGTCATATTGTCTTTTGTGTTTTCCTTGAGAAATGGAAGTGAGGAAATGTCACTCACAAGGTAGCTTATCATTGTCATTGCTTACATATTTCTTATTTATCATCCAGGTAAATATTGCTCAAGCCGAAGCAGGTCGTGTTGGTTTCTCGGTTGCATCTGAAAATGGTGGGAAACATGTTTCTCCAGGTGGATGAAATTGTTTTTTAATCATATTTTTCATTTCATCTGTTATATCAAAATCGTCCTTGTTATCAATCAGTTGTTTTATATCTTGTCAGAACATGAAATTTCCTTCGCACTGAACCTTTTTCAAAATGGATTCTCTATTGTGAAGCCTAATGAGGTTTGTTAAAATTTTAGAACTTTTGGGAAGCTACTATCATCATATTTTTTGTTTACTGAAGTATCAATGTGGTTGCAGATAATTAAGCTTCAAGCTCCACCTGAAGATATGTCAAAGTGTGTGCATCCATACAATAGAATCTCCCAGACACTGCTTTCTGTACGTAGCACATACCAATTCCTATTCATCACGTTTTTAGTATGTTGAAGGACTTCTATTTAACATTTATCCTTTCTCCCCTTGTCAATTAATGTAAGTCACACATTCTGATTTTTGTTATCTTTAATATGTTTTTTGATGAGAGTAAGTAATATCTTATTGAAAGATAAACACCATCTACAAGAATTGACTGAGATGATCAATCATAGATGATCCCAAAAGGAGCCCACCCTGCAAGCTCCTATTTGAACACGTATCATGGAAATATCCACGATTCCCCTGGCTGGGAACTTAACCTTCGAAGAAACCAATGCTGTAAAAGAAAAACACAAAACAGACATTATACAGATTGAAAATTAAAACAGTTATTTTTAATATGAAGGTTTAAACAAGCATTTTTAAAAAATGGTATAAATAAAAAATGAATAAATATAAATATTGTTACAAATATACAAGTACCAGGATCATCAAAATAATTTAATAAAATAAATTATTATCCAATAACATCTAATAAATCAAAATTATAATTTTATTTTATAATTTTCCATCAAAAATAAATACTACCAAAATAATTAAAATAACAAAATAAATATACCAAATAAGTAACAAAATAAAAATTTTAAAAATATATAAATAATTTCAAGTAACTCAAAAATTAAGTAAAAATAAATATATAAAAAATATAGTCAAAGTTATAAATAACAAAATAAGTAACAAAGTACTGAAAATAAGATGAAATCTACCAAATCAAAAAATGATCGTTTAAGCCGAAAAATGAAAAAATGGCTGTTCTTTCATAGAAAATGGAGAAAATGGTCATTTAAAGCAATGTTTTCAGAAACGAACTGGAAAATAAGCCATTTTCTTGGTTGGTCTTGTTCAATTACCAGTCCGACCATTCCAATCAGTCAAACCGGTTGACTTCATTATGATGTTATTTTTAATTATTTTAAAATAAAAATTGCAGAAAATAGAAAAAATCCAGAAAAATGTTAGAAAATATGAAAAAATTCGAGAAATGTATAGAATTGTTTCCCATGATATTCCCTTTTATGATGATAAAATATAATGAGAAATCTCATATACATTATACATGAAAATTTTAAATTTCAAAAGCAAACCACATTACTAGCAAGTTGATGGATTATAAAAAGAAGTCTAATAATCTAATATACCAATGAAAAAAATGGGTTCAAAGTTCAAACTTCACATTATTCAACAAACATGATTTTTGACAATGAATATTCAAGAAAAACTTAATTATTCCAAAAAATACTGATTTGTTAAAAAGTCATGATTATCTACACTTTTATAGTGATTATTCAAAAGATTCTGATTGCCCATAAAAAATCATGATTGTTGGAATTGAACCAGTTGAACTGACCAGTTTTATGGGTCTGATCGGCCAGTTCAACTCCCTCATACGGTCAGACCACAAAACCAGTCTAACCAGGGGTAGTTGGATTGGTTGTGTTACTGGTCCACCGTTGGAACAGTCCAACCGACCCAGCCAAACTGGTATTTAAAACATTGGTTTAAAGGATAAAAAGTCTTCATAGTTCAAGAGCCAATAAAATGGGTTGTGGAATTTGATATCTAAGATATCAATCAGAAGTAGAGTATGAGCAGAGCATGACTGGGAAAGTCCCCAAACATTGACATGTGGATGTTGAATTTTGTATCAGTCAGATTTCTGTCAATCCAATATTGAACTGGATGCTTCTAAATATTTGGTCATATGTACCTATGATTTTTAATGGGAATATCAAATAAGGTCATGTCTTTGATCTAGGGAGAGAAGGATCTCATGTCTTGATTTTCTTCCCAACAAGGCTTCTCCTAATGATCTTTCCATTGAATTCTTGTGGTTTAAAAGCTGTCCATGGTACATCTCATTTTGATCCTACCTTATATAGCTCCTTCTTGGGATAGTTCATCAAATGTGTTTGAGGATGTTGATAGATACAGACAGTTGCTCTTTGACGATTACTCATCTAGGTATAGTTTGTTTTTCAAGGCCTTTTCAGACTTTGATTACGCAAATGATAAGAGGGATAAAAATCGACCTTGAGGTATTGCACATATGATATGTGGTAACCTTGCCACATGGATGAGTAAGAAATAGAATGTAGTTCTTAGATCCAGTGTTGAGTTCAAATATAGATTTGTGAATTTATGCAGTTTAGATCCTTGTTAATAAAGCTTGGGTTTTCCATAGAGTTACTTATGTCTATATATTATGAATATTCAATACAAACAATTCAACCCTTTATGACTGCAAAATAGATGTTGGGGTAGTTGGTTTATATCTTCACCAAATGATTGAATGTTGGAGTTTTTAAGATTATGGGTGTGTTTGTGCACATGGAATTCATCGAAAATGAATTGATGGGAATTCATTTTTTTAGCGAAATTGAATTAAGTGGAAATAATTCAGTGCAGAAGTGTTTGTGCACCTTTCAGAATTTAACAAAATTAGAAATTATTGTGGTCGAACGAAAGCAAGTAAGGAAGCTTGAGCTAGTTGAATTTCAAACGATTTAAACTTTATGAGTCTGGACTTCATTTCTGTCTTAAATTGAAAAGTGAATAGTATTAGCGGAAATGAACTAAATTTAATTTTGCTAGCATAAACAAGTAATCTATGAGAATTAAATTCATTTCAATTCAATTCTCATGAACTTCGTAGACACAAATAAGGGTTATATGTAACAAGCTAGATATGCTTGACATATATGCTTTGTTTTCTCTCCTAATTCATACTCAAATGGCTACTTGCATAAATAATGCTACCATTTTATACAAAACTTATTTGCATTGTTGATTCTTAATCCAAGGGTTAAAAGTTTATAATTTGTGTTCTATGATCTACTTGAAGGCAATTGAGTCAGGTCGATTACCTGCAGATATTCTGGATGATATCCCAAGCAAGTATTACAATGGAACCATCATATGTGAGGTAATTCAACAAATTGTCTATTATGTATTGCTATTCAATTTTTGTGTTGCTTGTCTTTCCATATTCCTCTTCTTTGTGCCACTTTTATAGCTGTTTCCTTTTACTGGAACATGCATGTAAGTAACGGTGCTCCATCCATTATGTATGTTTTTTAAGTCTCAAAAAGTAGATAATTTGAATGACTTCGGAACTAATAGTCCAATATTTGTATCATAATTTAGCTGTAAACATGTTGTAATGAAAAAAACAGATAGTGAAAAAGGAAAAAGAGATACAAAGATGAAATCCAAGTATCCATCAAAAAAAGGAGAAAGTGAAGCGTGTGGAGGGCTTTCATGGGTGGGGGAGAGAGAGAGAGAGAGAGAGAAGGATGTTGAAGAAAGCATGCAAGAGTGGTTGGAGTCACTGGAGAATGTTGTTGCAGCCACCACTATTGGGCTGGAGTCACTGCTGGGGAAGCCCAGAGGTCGAAATTGCATGACCCTCTAAAATCCGTAATTGTCTTCTGGATCCATTACCAGATTTAATGTAGATTTGATTCAAAGAAAAGGTATAATCACCTAAAGGCCACAAACAACTAACCACGTCTGGGTGTAGGTACATTCTTGGCACCTGCTGTAATAATTATGATTTGAATATTTACCCAGAAAGTTATGCAAGACAAACAAGTGTATTGCGTAGTTTTCTGAGCTTTAGAAAATGTTCCTGAGTCAATGACAGGTAGAAATCCATTTCCAAGATTCAGGCTTGTCATCCATTCTGTTTGCTGGTGTTTGCCTTTACATGAATGATGTTATCCTTAGGGGTTGTAATGTGGATTTTCCTGGGGTTGTGTTTACTAACTTCTTCTTTTTTTCTCCTTTTGGGCTGAGAGTCATAGAGGGCCATACATCAGGAGCTTTTCCTCATATGGGTTTTTCAGATTGATCATCTTAATCATTCTCTTTTGTCTTGATGGATGCTTTTTTCTAAAAAAAGTTATTACTTTCCCTTTAAAAAAAGTTGTTCCTTTAGTTTATTGTTTCCTCTAGTGATTATCGCATGCCATCTTTTAAAATGTTTCTTTCTGTTTCATAGGCTTTCTAATCTAAATATTATTTGCGCATCTTTAATGGTACCCCTAGGTCCGTGACTATAGAAAATGTATGCCTCAAGGAATCAATGGTTCATCTAAAGAAGGGATTCCATTTATTAGCAAAGTTCTTCTCAGGATGTCCTTGGAAAATATTGTGAAGGACATTCCCACAATCTCAGATGATTCCTGGACTTATGGTGATCTGATGGTCTGTACATTGACATACCCTCTCCATAATGGAATGCTTTTATTGTCAAGAGATATTAAAGGTGATCTGTTCTTCTATGCAGGAAGTGGAGGCTCGTGTTTTAAAAGCTTTACAGCCACAACTTTGTCTAGACCCAACACCAATGCTAGATAGACTTTGCTCTGACACTATAATAAACAAGGTAATGATTATAGCTTGCTTGAAAATTTGAGTGAGAAACAAGTAAACAATGATAAACTCATGTGTACCTAATGGCTTATTGTTTTCTTAAACTTATCTTTGCAGCTCAATCTTGCTTTATCAAGTGGAAAGAGAAAAAGATTGCCACAAATGGAACCTACAAATTCAACAAACAATCAAATCCTTGGCAAAAAAAACTGTGTTGGAAAGGCACCTGAGAATATGTGCCATGACTCAGGTGATTTAAAAGCTACCTCTTGTGATTTAGCAGGGCATCATGCTCAGAAGAATGCAACAGTGCAACAGTCCCCATGTGGGGCTCAAGCTCCAATACTTGTGCGGGAAAGATCATCCTTGCAAGTCTTACCTCCAACTTCTCAGCCATCCTTACAGCCATCTATTGCTTACCCAAAAATTAACCAGGATAGGTTTGCTGTGGGCCCTAGTAACTTTACTGTGATCAATACACAAGTCCCATCGTCACAGACTATCATGAGATCTTATTCTGATAAGGACAACCAAGATATGCAGCAGACATGTTTGTCAAGTATTAAGAGACCAAAACAGACACCAGTTGGACATGAGGTGAACCAGCATCTGATGGGGATCCAGGTAGAGGGTTCGGCAGGAGCAGATATGCATTGGAAGACTGCAACATTAACACAGCAAATGGATGGAAAAGGTGCCCAATATTCTACAAGCATTTCTGGGCAGAAGTTCTTTCCGCCTTTGGCTGATATTTCAAGTTCTGAGGCTGGAAATTCTTTCTATCCAAATCAAAAGGGTCTTAATATTAGCATAAAACAGGAGCAAAATGAGATTGAGAAGTTAGATAAGCAAGAAACTGAGAAAGTAAAAAATGTGCTACAGATGTCTGAAACAGAATCCAGTTCGTTGGAACATCAGCGATTGAGGTCACAGCAGCTAACTCAGCAATCATTCATGAAACCCCAAATATCTGCCCAGCAACCATGGCATGGCATACCATCTTCAGTAGAGAAGGACCCAAGGAAGGATGATGTACTTTCAAAAAGGAGAGTTCCTCAAAATCCGTGCGTTTCTGTTGCAACATCAATCCAGCCTCCTTTATCGACAAAATCAGATCTTTCGACTGGATCACTAAATGGTCAGTTTGGTGTTGCTGCGGCTGCATCTTCATTTGTATCACCAAAGGAGAAGGCATCAACTATTACTAATGCGGTACTTGGTCCTGCTTCTGCAACATCAAGCCATGGTGATTCCATACAGAGGCAACCCCAAAAGCGAAAAGCAAGTTCCATGACTAAATCCCATGCAATGAGTGGAGTTGCATCCCCTGCAAGTGTTAGTAATATAAGTATGCCACTAAATGCTAGTAGCCCATCAGTATCAGCAGCTTCAATGGCTGACCCCGTTATATTGGATAGATTCTCAAAGATAGACATGATAACCCAGAGGTATGATTCATATATTTAGCATTGAACTATTCCAATATAGTGCTTTCCACACAAAACTAGTTAGATTAATAAGACCATGAATCTCAAATTTTATGATTCATAAGTTTTTTTGATAATTTTATGAATCTTAAATTTGATAAATGATTGCATGTTTCACCTTCATACGCTATTTTTTTGCTTTTCATTACTGTACCTTGATATCTTCTTGGGAAAAGAACTATGCCTTAATCCCAATATTTACCAAAATTCAGAAGACACCCGAATGAGTTTCTGGGGAATCAGTCAGATGTGTTTGCATGCTTTGAAATTTTGAATACTTGTATCTAGAGATTCATTATGTACAATTGTATTGATTTAAGATCGTTTCAAGAAGTTGTTGCATTGTAAGGATGTTGAATCAAAATATGACTACCCCTGTGCTGAGCTCAACTTTGGAGCTGGCATGGTTCTTGGAAGTGCACATATTTTCCCTCTTACTCGATGTGGATTGAAGGATGCAGATAAAGGGGAAGTGAGAGGAGAGGCAAGGGAGGAGCATGTTCAAAGAAGTGATTATTGGTAGGGGGATGAATCAATGGTTGAGGTGCTTGCGGAAATCAGGTCATCTGCAAGCCTTTAGATCGTCAAATGGAGATTTTGATACGTTTGTCAAAGAGTAGTCCCTCAAATGGAAAGTGATCCTTGGGTTGGTCTTTATATCATCAATAGAGATGTCCTGCTAGAGGTCATATAGATAATACTGATAACACTTGATTGGTCTCCGGAAGTAAATGTTTTTTCTAACAGTCTTTAGCAGTCTGTCCTCCAAATGGAGGATTATTTGGAGCATGTACTGATTATATGCAGGAGATTTCCTGGTTCAATTTCCCAATTCAACATGAAGTGACATCATATCGTGCAAAAGATCAACTTATACTGGTCACAGGAGACTTGCTATAATGCTACGTGCAGTGAATAGCAATGACGCTCTACTGCAGTGTTTCATGGTCTACACTACTTGTGAACGTTTGCAATGCCCATCTTTTGGAGATTCTGCCTGGTGTGTGATGCGTATTTAGACATTTGCTAGACTTTCTGAGATTGCTAAAGACTGGCAAACTTCTAGAAGTTATCTGGAAGCAGCGGAGGTGTGTTGGGGAAATAAGTTAATCCTGGTATTAGTGATGTTCAGGTTGGTAGGTATTCTGGTCAATTGCTGTAATCCGTGTTTGGTAGTGGCCCTGCTGGGAATAAATAAGGTGTTGATGTGTGAATTCCATGGTCCAGTTGTATTGCTGAAGTAAAGGGGTAGATCACTCCAAAAATGATCATCGAGCTCGTTCTTCCATTTTCTTGATAATTGTTGAGACAGATAATTTTACATCAAAAACAGTACCAATGTCAATTTAACCTATAACATAATTGAGAATTTTCCAATTACTTAGTTAAGTTTTGTTAGAATATGAAACATTTTTACTTAGTGTCAGAGCAAGTTATGCACTCTATCTGTCAGTTACGTGTAGGTCTAAGCCCTGACCAGAAACAATATCGATATCAGTGAAAAGTCTAGAGCCACACATGCAAGGTAGTGTTGGGACAAATAGCCCCACATCCACCTTTCTTCTATAATAAATCATCACAGATACACATCCATACTTGCTATTTTCTCTGCATCATTGCAATTTGGTGTTTTGGGCCAATGCCGTAGGGTGGTGATGATCGCCATGGCTCTGATGAGTGAATAAATAGGGAAGCAGTTACTTGATTTTATGAAGAAGATGGAGTTTCATATGAGTGTGATTAAAGTGGAGGTTGTGAGTTCCTCTCTGATCAACTCATAGGGGTTCAAACTCTGGGAGAACTTATGTAGGTAATCATTTTAAAAACCTTAAACTAGACTTTTGTTATTTTTGTTGGGACTACAAAACAAAAACAAGGCTAGAGGGATGTGCTTACCCTATGGATCAACTACCTGTGCACCATCAAGTTGCAGTGGAATGGATGAAAATCTGCAGGGATGGCAAAATAGTTTCATTTCATGAACAAAGACCAAAGGTTTAGTTGGAATGGGGATAATTTATGGAAAGTTTAGTTTCTCCATTTGGCAAATCCTAATTGGAGGATTACCACGAGGACTTACTTAAGATCAAGCAAGTTGGGTCTGTAACTGGGTATTTGAATGCCTTTGATGATCTGTCCACACAAACCTTTACACTCAAGGAAGCCTCTTTAATTTCTTGCATCATCAGAGAATCAAGAGATGACATTTGACTAATTTGGTGATGGTGATATCTTTAGCTATGTTACAGGAGCCACAAATTGGCACTAAGCAAAAAATTTGGCCAACTGCAAGCAGACCTTTCAGTATTGTGACCAATAAGATGGTGGTGGAATGATTCAATCAAGGAGTTTGGAATCAGGAGACTGTTAAACATTTTCCTCCACGTGACTTTATCAATAACAGAGGAACAAACGAGAGAGTTGGGATTGTGCTTTAAATGCAAAGAGAAATTCCATGTGGGTAAAAATCAATGTTATTAAGGTGAAAGGCAACGTTAAAGTGACGCTCCTTCTAATAGCCCAAGGTGAGAGGTGGAGGTAAGGCAACAGCCTGAGTGAAGCTAAAGCAATGAGAATGGGACCTACATTATCAATTTAAGCATAATGTGGGCATACACTATCAATATAAGCATCTGGTCATTTTTGGAAAAAACCTCAACTAAAGTGATGAGGATGGGACCTTCTTTCAACAAATGATGCCAAAGAGGAGGGAGAGGGACATGGAGAGAGGAGGAAAAGTTGTCTTAGGAAAGCATACATACTAGGGTTTAGGGTCTTCCTCCTCAACTACTAGTGAGGTTTTCTGCATCTTCACTAGGGTGCATTACTCATTAGGGCATCAGTCAATGTTAGGTGACTAAAGGCAGCCGGCATTTGCCTTAGTGAAAACCTCATCTTAGTAGGAAATTGAGGTGAATGGGTGTTGCCTTTAGGCAACAAGCATGGAGTTGTGGACATCACAATAACATTGGCAAAAGCAATCAATTATTTTTTATTTTTTGTTTTTTATTTTTTTATAACAAACCCTATTATTTTTATTATAGGGCTTGTTATCTAACAAGGATGATGAATCTAAGAAAGAAATGGATTCCTCATTCCTTATACATTGTTGCCATAGGAAGATACCCCAACTCTATTAATGTATTGGTGATACTATTAAAGATTGATCGGTACAATGGTTGGTCCCAAAATTTTAATTCCCATTGACCTTGAGAGCACACACTTCATTAGCAACGATTTGGCTTTAACTATGAAAATCGGTACCCTAGGTGGTTAATCATGGTGCCTTAGATGTTTGGAAACCTAGCTACCCATATAAATATTTATTTTTAATGTTTATTCATATATATATATATATATAGGTCCATAGGGTTGTAGGTGCCTATAGAAGTTCTTTCTATAAGCATTAGGTAAATTAGTCTAAACACCGGGTTTACCCAATGTTCTCTTCGAGTAACCTAATGCTTACAGAAGGGACTTCCGTAAGCACCTACAAACCTTTTTTTGTCTATATATATATATATCTAAATAGTAAGTAATTATATCTTCTTATAGCTCTAATATTTTATAAATAACATTGAAATACATAAATATTTTTGGACAACTACTTACAACACTAATGTGTATAATGCCGAGAAGGATGTCTATCCAATGCCCATTATTGGTGAGCTATTGGATGAGTTAGGAGGAGGCTATTGGTTTTCTAAAGTCAACGTATGATCTGATTACCATCAAATACAGATGGAAAAAGAGCATATCCACAAAACTGCCTTTAGAATAATACATAGTGGACATCCTCAAAACTGTGAATATCCTCTTTGTGCTCTACAATATGAAGTTGCGGACCATCTTTTCTTTTCTTGCCACCTTAGTACAATTCTGTGGAAGATTCTAAAGCTCTAAGGTGGTTTGACTTTGATTCACATTCAAAGGTAGAATTACTACAAGAGCTCAAGCATATCCTGAAAGGAATGATCAGAAGTGCAAAAAGATGGATGATCTCCATGTGGATTGTTGACTTGTTGGAGCATCTGACTCACAAGCAATGCAATATTTTCAACCAAGCAGCTAAATCACAGAGTTTGCTATTTCTTCAATTTGTGGAACACATTGCTAACATGGCTAGCTATATAGTGTTTTTTTGTACCCACGCTGTTTGGAATTTATGATGATTAAGATTCATCTTAACCCTTCCAAAAAAAATTTATCATGCAATTCTTTCCCTACACAGAATAGATTTTCCACTGCTGATCTGATGTATTTGATCCTTGTCTTGCTAGACGCCAACTCAACGTGAAGAAAAACAAGGTTGAAACTTTAAATGTTCGCAAACCTTCGATACATTCAAAAGAGAAGATTGCTCACTGTTTGTCAAGTTTGAATAATGGTGAAGAGGTCAAAGATCCTGTTAGATCTATGTCTAGATCAATCATTGGTGGTACCATGAACAACTGCAGGAATAGGACTGTGACTTACATACTGCAGAATGTGTTTCCAGGTTTGCTTTTCTAATGTAAAAAAGCACAATTCCTTGTGTCCACAATAATAGTTAAATTTTGCAACAATTTTTTTCTGCTGTATTTTTTGTAGGTATGAGCAGGAACCGTTTCAAACTCATTATGGATGAAAAACCTACTGATGGCAAGGTGATTATGTTGTATGGTGATGTTGAAGAGTCAGACACTCACTCACATGATTGTATGATCGAATTGCCGACTACTGTGAGTTGTGATATCTCCCTATCACTCCCCCTCTTCTCCTTTCCAATTTAGATAATTGGGTTGCTGATAAACTACTAAATTTTTTCAGCACCATGCAGATTTGCTTGCTGCACAACATAAGTTGTTGGTGAGTTTTTTGTAATCTACTTTTATGTTAATAATACTGTTCTTCAAATTGATTTTTCGTTGTGATCTTTAGATGGAGCGTGATGGATATCAAGTGATTGAAGATCAAACAGTGGCTCGTACAAATATTGGCTCTGGAAATTCATCTTCTACTCCTAACATGCCTTTGGACAGTCCTGCACCTGACGTGCAGCAACCAGAAGGGGTTTCTGGTCAACAATCTAATGTTGTTATGGTTAATAACAACAATAATGACACAAATCATCTGAGCACTCCTCAGAACCTTCCCAACAATATGAGGATGTTGCCTCCAGGAAATACCCATGTTTTGCCTATGTCTCAAGGGTATTTACCAAGTGGTCCGACTGCTGCAGTGTCCACGAGACCACAGCAGGTGGAGCAAGCCTTGCTTCAGCAGCAGCAAAGTCAGCAGCAGCTGCAGCAGCAGCTGCAGCAGCACCAAATGCAGTCACAACTCCAAGGGCAGAGCCAACAAACCCAAATACAGGGGCAATCACAGCAGCAACTTCAACATGCACAGATCCAGAGATCTTCATCTATGCTACAGATGAGTGCTCTCTCTCAATTAATGGGCCAGAATTCAACCATGCAATTGGGTGGTAACCCCATGATAAATAAGACTTTGCAACTTCAGGCACTACAGCAGCAGGCCCAACAACAACAATTTCCAAGAAAGGGGATGATGGGCCTGGGGTCCATTGGAATGGGGATGGGACTTGGTGCTCTAAACAATGTTATGGGTGGTGCGCGTGGCATATCTTCTCAACTTGCACAAATGCAAGGCTTTAGCAGCATAGGTGCAAACCAGATTAATTTGAGCTCTGCAAACAGTTTTGGTGCAGGCCTTCGTTCTGGCCTGTCTCAAGTTGCTGCTTTAGCGAAGTATAGTAGGATGCAGCAGAATCGGATGTATGGTACCCAACCTGGTATTTCCAGTTTACCAGGGAGTGGTAGTAACCAGATGCTTTCAAGCTCAATGGGGATGTCAATGCTTGGTCGGCCTAACATGGGTCCGTTGCCAAGAACTGCAATTGCATCCATGGGTCCACCAAAGATGCCAGGGACAAATATTTACGTGAACCAACAGCAGCAGCAGCAATTACAGCAGCAATTACAGCAGCAGTTGCAACACCAGCAGCAGCAGCAGCTACAACAACCATCTCAACAGCCGCAGCAAGTATGTTCCCCAATGCAGCAGTCACAGGTCAGCTCTCCATCCATGATTGGGTCTCCTCCAGCTGTGGCAACACAACAGCAACAAATAAGCCCACAGCAATTGAGTCAACAGATTGCAATGAGCCCTCAGCAACTGAGTGGTGGGACGTTGCAGCAAGTTAATAATGGAAGTACTGCTGGACCTGGGCCTGCAAGTCCTCAGCTAAGCTCACAAACTCATAATTCAGTTGGTAGCATCTCAAGCTCCCCTATGGAGTTGCAAGCCACCAACAATAATACCTGCTGAGAAGCAGCATTGAATGGAGAATTTACAAGTAGAAATGAAGGTTGCCTACGCTATCAAACAAAAACATGAAGGTTGCTTTTTGTTAACACCCGGCAGCCAGCCAGTAGCGCCATCTCTAGTTCGATGATGTTTTTGGGTAACAAGTGTTTTTTATTTTTCTCTCTATTTAGTTTGGTATTTACCTTGAGTTCTGGATGTTGCATGCACAAAATTGAATAATAGAAAATTATATGTATATTGAAGTTCTTCTATTAGATAAGCATGTACATATTCAAGTACATTAATGATTCCACCTCAAAAATGGACAAACTTACGATGTTAGCTAACAAAAAATTCGAACTTGTTTGACAGCTTTTGTATGTGCCACATTCTCGAGACTGATGTATATTCTGTTTTATATATTCAATATTTTTCTTTCAACTTACTCCCGGGAAAATCATGAAATGTCTCGTTCAGAAAAAATGATACCGATGTATGTCAACAATTGATACGTGACACATCCAAGTTCCTGCTAAATCCGTTCGCAACGGAACCAAAAGTAAATTGAAACGAAAGGGTCAACCAGAATGATCTGTCACCACTGCTTGTGTATTAGAGATGGAACCGCATACATCATGTAACGTTCCTCCTTTGATTCTCAGTGAAGGGCACATAATATCAAAGACAAATAACGTTGCAACATTAGATTACAAGTTACCATAACTACGTTCGTCTAAAAATAATAATATCACCATAATCTTCGTGAATCATCTTCTAAGTCACACGATTGATGACAACAGCGAAGTTGAACCACCTGCCACCATGCAGAACACACCATTACAGTACCGAATACGCTTAAAATAGCATTGCGCAAACAAGATTGACTTGAAATAACATTGCACCGTTAACACGTACTTACACCATATAATATACACTAATACAATATTTTGCGGTAAAAAAAACCCTTACTTTTACTACGATGACAACAAACAACTCAAAAACCAAGCAATTCGACGGCACATTCTGCCACGATGATATCACTCACTACAAAAAGGTTCGACGCGCCCGAAGAGGATTTTTCGATGCTCAATTATGCCTCTTGACGTGCCGCTTCTTGACTTTAAGCCCTTTGGCAGAAAGTGCTACAGAAGCACTCTTGTGACCTTGGAGCTTCTTCGTGACCTTCACAACACTTGACAAGCCCTTGCGAGCGATTGCCTTGCTTTCTTTTCTACGATTCAAAAGCTTCCGATCAAGAGGCCAGTATGCATATGGTTCGAGCTTGTTCTTTCTCTTTATATCACCACCCGCCCTTTTACTCTTGTAGTCACCCCCGGTATACGACCACCCTGACTGACATTTCTGCCTTTTACTCTGTGATTTCGTCAAAGAACACAGGCTGGCAGAGTTACCTTCTGCTCTCTTAATTTTCCTTCCACCCTCACGTATCACAAGGCGACCATCAGGGTCGAACTCAACCTCATCATCGAACGCTGCCTTACGCTTGCGGGTCGAACAAGATTTAAGTGATGATCTGGTCCTCTGTCCATCCAACAAATCGAGAGGATCGTCTTCCAACTCATCACTCACATCTCCCGGAAGTCTCTTGCACCATCTGGATGTCTTCGTTGATCTATCATCATATGGTAAAACAAAGCTTGTTATCAATATTCCATAAAAACAGAACACCAAAACCTAATTTACTGGCTGTATGCCCATTTCATATTTTTGAAAACAAGCCATCAATTAAATACAAAATAGGAGAAAATCCAACCACATATTATTCATAAAGCTTAAAATTCGATGCCTAGGTCCGGAACCAAGGAAGCCTGCTCGGGTTCCGGAACAAGGCACCACACATGTTTATGGGAACTCGATGCCATATGAATGTCCAAATCACCATGTTATAGCAAATGTAGGATTATGTTGCCTAGGTCCTCGTCGACGATTCCAATACTTGGAAAGAAAAAAAATTTAAGAAAGAATCTGAGAATCCAACCAACTCATAATATTGAAGAGTGACGATCATCCACGAACAATGTTATATATCTAACAACCAGTTTATTCAACATCTAAGACAAAAGCAATTCAGATATAGGATAAAAAATCTAGAAGCAAGATAAAACTACATCATAAACCATCAGCATATCTCACTCGAAAAACCATTGATATTCATAGAATGCATGCACATCTCTCAAAATGAAAATTAACTGATACAAGTAATATGTTACAGATATATACCTTGATGATGCTTTCGATCGTGTTTCCTGACGTGATCCAGTAACCATATTCGAATCCTTATAGCCTGCATCAATACAATCATCTAGACCCTCGTCTTCAGATTCAGAAAAAATGTATGTATGGTTCCATCTGCTGTGTCTGCAAATTCAAATACAGATCAATTAATCAAAATGTATCATACTAGATTCTCCTCCAGAAACAACTTTTTGAGATCACGAATGAAAAGTTAATACACTGTGCATAAAAGTTTCATATTGAACCTTATTAAAAAAATGTACAACCACCTTGAAATTACTAGTAAAAGACATTTTAAAGATTAGATAATACGGAATGTTGTCTATCACAAACATCATGGTGAATTCATTATTGACTATAATGAATATGCTGATTTTTATGGATATCGATTACCACCTTCTCATACTATATCATAAAATCTTGTTGATTAATTTGATTTTTTAAATTATAAAAAGCTTATATTATCTCCTCACAAATAACTCCTCTACCAGAAACTATGAAATGATGAATTTCTTATTACTCACAAATCACTATTTACCCCACCTTTAATGATCCGAATAAATTTTAACATGTAATTCAACAAAATATAAAAGCATGCAATCAGGGGAAGTTGAAGGGACTCTTTTTTCCCAATCTATTTACGAGACGAAGACCCTTAAAGAGTGATGAAGTAACCTTAAGATTGAAAGGAAAACCCTTAACCAACTAGGCTGAGCAATGGTGCTCATATTGAAGAAGCTTAGAAAAGCCTTGGTGAAATTTGAGGATGACTTGTGAATTGTGGCAAGGAGCACATGGCCAACCAAGATCACAGATCACCTAGTCAATGAAAAACATATGACACACAAAATACTCAAACTACTTGTTCCCTTCGACTGTACAAGATGGAAATTCAAAGGTTGAAAAGCCAAGCCATCACATAAAAAGAACTGCATGCGAGAATACTGAATAAATCAGCTTCAAAAGGAATAATTTTCCATTTGATCCTACCAAGATTCATATGCAAAATCTGCAAAAGGTCCAAAGACTGAACACTCAAATGCACGTTTTACGTTATATTTGACCAATCCACTTGCATACAAAATTCAACAGCTGAGAAGCCAAATGTAGCATAAAGGCTTTTACTTTTAGACAGATAACCATCAATCATTTGAAAACATTAATTATGAGAAAATACAAAGAAAAATATAATACAATTTTATAGGAAAGCAGGCAGCCAAAAAAATAACTCCAAGAGAAAAGACAATATTTTTTCTATTTGATTGGACAATGTTCTAGACCCGTTTATCAATATTACCTTGAACTTGTTTTGGAATGAAGAGAGACAGTATCCTTGTCTGATTTGGTTTTCCCCTTACGATCAGCTATCTGCAATTAAACTTATGGAGAAACATTAACAAACAATAAAAAACAATTAAATTTTAATCATCTACAATTTTATTTACCTTCCTTATGTTATTAAGAAGTTTCATATGTTCTTCAGGCATAAAAACTTTGACAGCATCCAGACCACATTTCTTTATAAGCATTTCAAGAAGCAACTTCACCTACAAATACGACATGCTTCAACTACATAACAAGTCAATATTAAAAAAAATACGTAATAAGTTTAATTTTGCAGTTCAAAAAAACATTAAAAAACATTAAAATCCAAAAGTATCGAACCAACAAGTTTCCAAAGATTTTAAAATACCTACAAAAAGTCAGAAGGGTAATACCAATTATGTACTCCATGAAATAGATCACAACTCATAAGCATGTACTATTATTTATTGGCCAAAAGGTTGCCCCACAATCTCTACTTTTCCTATTTCTTTGAGAAATTAAATTCAGCCAGAATTGTACTACAATTCATAAAAGTGTTCGTATTTGAGTGTCTTTCCCTAACAATTTATTTTAAACCAAACCGCCTGACTTTGCTTGGAATAAGTTTCAAGATATTCATGGGCTCATGGGTTCAAAGGAAGATAGATCCAGATAAAAGATGAGGATTGAAAAGAAAGTAATTAACAAATGAGATCTTGCTTGGATTGCAGACTTGCAGATCCTAGTCTCATCCTACAGCTTCTCATAGAAATTTATCCCATTTTTTTAACAAAAGCCCAAGCACATACAATTACTGTGCATATAGCAATTCCTCCAATGCTCCATTCATCATGCTTTCAACTTTCCAGCACTAAAGAACAAACCACATCAAACAACTAATAACGTAGAAAGTCTATCCTATTCAAGAGTCAAAACCCTTCTCAAAAGAGAAAATTCAATCACATAAGGCTCTTAGGAACATCCAATTCAAAATATAAAAAACTTCAAAAATCAATCTAACGAGAAACTACAAAAAGGGTCATTTCCTCATAATCAGAGAAACATTTGTAACAAAAACTAAGTTTATCCAAGTGTTGTTTTTGGATATCTGTGAACTATAACTTTGATTTGAGCCTTTGGTGTGGTTTTGACACTCTATGCTCATCTGTGTTATTCTTGTGGGCAAAACGGATGGGGGAGACGAGAGTTAACAACAATGACAGAGCACTAGCATCAAATGAGGAGAGTGAATAGGATAAACTTAGTTTTTATAATAGGTGGAGTTCATGACAGAGTGAGTGATGGGTACAAAAAAGGAAGTATCTACTCACTTTTTGATCATCCCCTATTGTAAGGTAAATGGACCACCAAGAGATTAAGATAATGACATGATCTTAAAGAGGGCAGGGATGCTTGAGATTTGTTTGAGATGACAGTTGAAGTGCATCAGGAGGGATTGGGATAAGCTAGAGGAGGAAGATAAGTTTGTGGGAGGAACTCATAAAGTATGAAGAGCCTCAATTGAAATATCAAGAAGGGAAAAATGCAAGCACAAGCGAACTTGAGATTTAGTGAGGAAGAATGGTGTAGATTTCCTATGCCTACAGGAAACAAATTGGAAAAGATTAATCACAACTTTGTAAGGTTGGACAACATGGAAACACTTGATCCACCTCGAGCCAACCAAGGGTACCACAAGAGGCACCTTGTTAACCAGGAGCGAGGCACCATATAGGTAGGCTACATGGTTGAATTGGAAAGTTCTCTACTTTAGTTCATTTTTGAAACATCTGAGACAGATGAGTATGGTTGCACATAAGGATTTATGGGCCAACGATTAGCTGAGATAACCTGAGTTTCTACTACAATTGGTTGAGGTTAGGAACAAATGGGGTTGTGCTTGGTTTCTTCTGGGTGACTTTAATAAAATCCATATGCCAGGAGAAAGATCCGCAAATAGTGCTTTTTCCTAGAACTTTTACACCTGGCAATTGCCAACCACTGTTCCACTCAATCAAAATTTCAGAGGAAACCTAAACCTTACAGAAATGATATTACTGACACGTCAAATTGATACCCTCATTTTCTGTACGAGGCTATCCTTATCATTGTTCAGACCTTAATAACTATATCCTGTGCTCATCCTAATTTGAGAATGGAAATTCTCATGCATCAACAAATTCATATGGTTTAAGAGATATTTTTATATATGAAAAAACAACCGCAATTATTAGATCATTGTGAACTGCAAACTATAAGCTCACATTTTTCTAAAATGAAACAAAAGACATACATGTTACTACCTTAATATAAGTAAAAAAAATTGCATGATAAATGTCATACGGTCAATCTATCACTAAATAAATGGAAACTAAGTTGGCAACTCCAAGCACAATATACCTTAGCTTTGAAATGCTTTCTTGTGTCATCTTGCCATGTCACCAATCCCTCAACAATCTCTTTTAAGTGCAAATGCAGACAATCCACTTGTGACTTGGCAACCAACACCTTCATAAAACCCAAACTAGCCTGCAATAAATTAAGTAGGAAGAGTAATGTGGTGCATAATACAAGAAACAAATCAATTATGAAGAAGTGCAAGAAAAAGGATACTTCACATATTACAGAACTGCCCCTTCAAGTAGTATTCATAGCCTACACATCTATTTACAATATACAAAGGTTCCCTAGATTTAAATCGGTTGTGAAGAAGTGCAAGAAAATGATACTTTGCAGATTTCACGGTTTTGTCTCTTCAGTAGCATGACTGCTGATGGGAGGAACTTATATGCCTCGTTGACCAGATCAGAGAATTCATATGCCAGACGAGCTAGCCCTTTTGCAGCTGCACTAATTGCACATGGTGTTTTACTACCTACCACACCAGCAACCTGAGGGCATAGTCAAATTCAACAATTTCGGTAAGAATTACATTAAATCTAAACTTGTCTAAAGAAGTTCCACTAACCACTAGAGCGACTACAGTGACTTTCAGAACAAAAACAACCATAAAAGGCTAACTACAAAAACGGTAGGTCTTAAATGATAGTACCATATTAAAAAGTAGCTGACGATTTTCCTTCTCGCCTCCATCTTTTTCATCCTCAAATGCATGTCCAATTTTCACAAGCAAATCGTACGCCCTATTTCTTGTTTTTTTGTTATCCTGCAAAAAAAATCAAATAAACGACACAAAATAATGGTATTATATTATTACTTTAAATAACTCGTATCATATGCAAATTACTAATTTAGATTTCTAAAGATTTTCTTGAACATAGTACAAAGTTGAAAGATGGATTTTGTTAATAATTACAAATGGGGAAAATGTCTACCGTAAAAGGAATGGATATTATATTCAAGGCCATAAAAGAATTAGATATGGAAAGGTTTCAATCAAGTTCTGATATAACAACCACAAGCCATGGAAAACAATTTCCTAATTCCTTCAGAAGCAAAATTAACTTAACGCCTATAGCCAAAAGAGACAGGAATAAGCAGTAACATCATATACATGGAGCAGCATGTCTGCAAGCATTATTTCAACAATGCCTAAATATTTGACAAATTGCCTTCTCAATTTAAGCAGAAGCAAATAAGCAATTTGGATTAATTTTTGAAAAGAAAAGCATTTATACCTCTTTCAGAGCAAGTATAATCTCAGTGAGAAAAGAACTCATAGTTTCATGTTTCAACTGCTCTGATGTGTCCTGTCAAGAGAAAAAGAGTTTACGATAAGCTTATCTATTATATTTTAAATTATTTGTGTGATATAATTGCTGGAATGTTCCATAAATAACTCCCTACAGACCTTGGAAAGATGTACGATTATGAAGTACAAGCTATCAAGCCTGTATCGTTTAGCTGAAAAATGACAAGAAGGAAGTGCATTGACCATCAGTTCAATTATGTCATGTAGATTATTTGAAAGATATTCTCCATGCTCCTGTAACATGCACAGAATTCATATTAGAAATGAATATATCTTGTATACCACAGCATCATGTGCAATTGAAACTGATGTGGATGGATTCCAGCAAAAAATAACTTAAACATGGAAAATATATAAAATGTATAACAAAATAGCTGCAAAAAATAAATGTATATAAATAATATAATAAAACATATGCAATAACAGTAAGGAATTATATGTCAGGAGCAAAAATATGTAACTAATTTTGATACAACTAATGTTGACCCTGATCAAGTAATTGATTTGTATTGTTTCCTTTGAAGTACTAACTACATCTTTGTACATTAAAAATATTTATATTTTAATTACACATATTTTATTTACCTTTCAATTAATTCCATTATACATAGATTTTCCTGAATTTTCATGATGTCCATGAATAATCCTAAAGTTTTCTAAGTTTCCTAACTTTTCATTTCCTTCCTCGGTCTCTTTGAATTTTTGAATTTTTGAATAATCCAGATTGGACTTTTTGAATTTTTCCTTCCTCGGTCTCTTTTCATTCACAAACATGCCTCAAATAAATAGTCTGACAATAAATAAACTAAAACACGTTATATATAATATAAAGGAAACACTCATGTCATGACATTTATATAAATTTAATAAATGTTGGATATAATAAAAATTTTCTTTCTCATGCTTTAAACCTTTCACTTGTGCCCTTCTCCCCTACTAGGATGATTAAATATCCATTTGCAGTTACCAACAGAACTCTAAATATAATAAACATTACCTTGGACTTATTAATTGTATTCAATCATAAATCACACAAAATATGATGTTTTAAATGCTAATAATGCTTTGCAATAACGATGTCAAAATGGACAAACACCTTAAGGATGATTGATAAGGATTTATACGCCTTTTTCTGAATAATTCCTTCTTCATCCTGCAATATCAGCATAGAAGAGAGGACGATTACATCTTCAGAACGAGTTCTGGTGGTCAATTAAATAAATACTACTAACCTGGACTCCAGGCTTTATACAATATATTGATAAGAAATTCACTTCATCAATAGCTAGACCCGGCAACAATGAAGCTGCTAGATCCAGTAGCAATGCTCTGCAAACACAGTAACACAATTGTTTGGTACTTGCCCATCAAATGAAAGTCATCAGGCTGGAGTATGATAGAGAAGAATTATTTCAGATGACTTTGAGAAATTGAAAGAAAATAAAGAGATGACTCGGAATAAGGGATAATGACAAGCATCCAAGTTGTTATTTCAAGGTTTCAGTAGAGTTTAGACATATAACCAACCTTTTAACGGCCAGTGAAACTTCTCCGGCCAAACTATCGA
Organism: Amphibolis antarctica; assembly: GCA_024699675.1. NCBI lineage: Eukaryota > Viridiplantae > Streptophyta > Magnoliopsida > Alismatales > Cymodoceaceae > Amphibolis > Amphibolis antarctica. Next base: position 25,154 of record JAMKPZ010003752.1, on the reverse strand, counting down.
TCTGCATGGAATTTAAAGTTCTACCCTTGTTAGCTACAGCTTCTTCTGTTGCAGCTAGGAGCTGCTTCATAATTCTTTTGAAGAGATATTTGACATCCTCCTTGTCTAATATGGAAGCATACTCACGGATGGTGAACTGCAAATGTTAAGAGAATTATCAACTTAACGAGAAAAATCTTTTTTTAATGTTAAGGATGTGTTTAATTATTTTTTTTTTAAGGTTGTTAGAATCGTCCCCATGCTAAAAAAACTTAAATATAAATTTTTTGTTGAAATTTTACTAAATTATACAACATTATAGAAACACATAACAATATATATTTCTGAAATATACATATCAGTATCAATACAATTGTGTTTTGATGTTATCATGCAACAATTTATGTATCTCAATATTATTTATGAAAGGAAAGACAAAAAGGTATGCAATGATTACTATTAAATATGCACCTTGGTGCTTTAAAAAGTATGATAATATAGTTGTGAATTATGATCTATTAGTTTGTCTACAATGATAATCTCAGAACTACGCATCCAGTTATATTTTTCATTTTTGATTTAGAATTTTTTCATAACATTTCAAAAAATTCGCTTTAATCCCTACCTTTATGGGAAATGGCTTTAATTTTCGATTCTTATAATGTTCAATATTTGCTTCTTTTTTTACATTCTCATTTCTACTAACCACAAGGAATCGATTTGATTGTCATTTCCCACACTAGAAATGGGCATTCCATAATAAATTATCTTTCATTTATGCTACCTGAAGATATTTAATAGTTTTTTCATTTTCCTACAATACTTCTACAGAATTTTCAACATAGACACAAATATATTTACCTGCAACCACCCACCACAACCATTTGAAGAATTAAGAAAAATCTTTGACAAAACATTAATGATGTTGTGAGAACAGTCTGATTCTTTTAACATGGAAAGAGAGTGATCCTTTAGATTCTGCTTGGCAAATGCCCGCAATACACTCAAGTTCTCTTCAGCCATTTGAATTGTATAGCAGTCCTTTGCCTTTTGTTCATGAATGCTAAGTACAACTGATGTATCATCATGTGCCTCGGCTATTTTCTTGTTCTGTTGAATAAGGATCTGAAGAACAAAAATGAAATAAAACAAATAATGACTACAATAGCATCAAGATCAGAAATAAAAAAACATTTGATACATACAAACCTGCAGGCTGGAACAAATCAAACCCTGCAGTTCAGGTTCTTTAAGGAGCGTCTCACACAGTTCATTATGAAGATCTTCGAAGCCATTAGCAGTATCTGAAGGATAATTGCAAAAGGAAGGTAACAAGGACCACAGTGAATAGACTATTCCCCTACTAATCCTTGCTGATACAATCAATCCTTCACTCTCAAGCTACATGAAGCAAAGCAAACAGTTAAGCAAAAAGAACAATAGGTCAAACTATAAAGGGAAATTTAGCACCTTCTTTGCTCTTCGCTGCATCTCATGAATCATAACTAAAATAGTGTTTTTAAAGAAACTTAATTTTGCACCGACTGTGTATTGCTTCAGAATTGGAAGCATCCATGCATTAGTTACAGAAAGATCATTGCACTCCAAGTTGAGAGGAAGAATTTTCAGAAACATCTCCGGACCCAATATACTGATTCCAGAACCAATACAATCATGAAGCTGCAGAGAAGAAATATGTCCACATAAAACACATTCATATCATTCGAAAAACCAGAAAGGAGTTTAAAAGAGATTTTCAATCAGATTATGCATAACATCCGTATCCATTTTGAAACAATTATTTTGTTTTACAGATAAAAAACCTTAAGAATTCTGTTCCCAACAAGCAGATGAAAGCAATACTGCAAGAAAGGTGAATTTCACACTAGGTAGGCTACCAATAAATTGTCTGCAATAGCCTATTAAACATATGCCTCCTGGCCATATCAGGTGTGCACATCAGAAATTGATGATGGAACACCACAAACGATGTCTATCAAAAAAAAAAAAAAATCAAGATGTTCAAACGATGCTTGTCAACATGGCACCCAATAACATGCATATCATGACTTATGCAAGGAAGCTGCCTTCCTTTAGCAACATTTCCCAGCATCCAGTGACCACTACCAATAAACCATTTTGTAAAGTAAATTTCCAAACACACACATAAATATTATCATTCACTGGGAAAGAATAAACTTGTTCTCTATGGCAGCCATCAATGAGGTAATATGAACTTATAACAAATGCTAAGATCATGATGTCAACATCGATTTTGAACCAAGGAACAACATGATCACACCATGTGTGCTCACCTTGCTTTGTCCTATTTAAGTATATATTCTATCAGATCCATTTAATTTAATAGATTTCGTAAGGTTTTTCCATGATTAAAAAATTACACACTCATATGCACACATATTGATGGAATATTACCAATATATGCATAAATATCCAAATATACAGTCGCATATTACTAAAATATACAAATTAGTATGATTACAATTCTCATTTTGAAGTTATAATAATATTATATATATAGCAATGTTATTTAGGAAAGAATAGATATAAAAGTATACACGATTATTATTAGTAGAAAGGCTCGATATTTCACCAAAGCCCAGTTGAGTGGTTGGAGGGTTCTCAACTATACTATAGGTAGGATTAACATTGGTACTGTTTCCGATGTGAGACTATTTATCCCAACATTATTAAATATTAATAAATACATATAATATATGCACACACAAAAAATGATATTTAAATGAGTACTCTAGCTGACTAGCTAGGTACCCCGGCACCTTAACAGCTATGTTTCTTGTGGATGACACAACATAACAGAAATTGATGGTGGAATACCAACAACCTAACCTATCCAAAAGCTTGACCTACAATCCAAGTAATTCATTATCGAAAAAGGATGAGATGTAGGGAAATGATTTTTCCAAAGACAAGAAAAGGGCATTGGAGATAGTAACTATGAAATATTCAAGGAGCCAAACAAATTAATACATACATATTCCATTTTAAGTTTAATGTCATAACGCAAGCCATCAAAACCAGAGTTTAAAAAATGGTAAACTTTAGAAGAACTGTTTAAAACAATAAGTAGGTGCTTGCAAAATATCAAATAATAGTCAAAAAATAAATTTGATGGGCAAACAGTTTCGAAAATGCAATGGATGGTGGAAACACTACCTGCTTTCTGTATAGAAGTTCTTCATCCGATAGTTTCTCCAACTTAGCTAAAGTCTCGATGGTTTCAGCCATTAGAAGAAAAGAATACTCCCCTGAGTGGTATTCATGTGCATAACTAAACTTTTTTTTTGAGGAAAGGATGAAAATCACAAAATAATACAGGCCATGTGAACGATAAGAAATTCAATGATGGGTGAAACACTACATGCTTATAGAGTAGAAATTAAACACCTTGAAAATCAAGTAAAACATACCTAGACAGTCAAACATGACTGAAATAATTTGAAAGGAAATATCCCACACTTCAATATATTGATATCCCAACAAGCTCTCCACGGTGGCACATATCTTCTCAATGATTGTTGGAGCGGATCTCGAAATTCCATTTTTACTCAGATTAATCTGATCTACTCCTTGACCTATCAAGCTTGAATTGATGCATGTGCATATTAAATCTTTGAATGCCTCCATTGCAGCAAATGTAGCTTCTTCATGTCCACAAGCCAATATTTCTGAACATGTGAGCCAAGAATTACAAAGCCAGATAGACAAGATTAGACTTGAACGTCCAGACAGGATGGAAAGAAAGTTATTGCTTTACTTTACATGTACAGGCATATACTGAGGCAGTTGGTAGACGAATAATTCCTTTACTATTTGCACGTAATCTAAACTGATGGTGTAAAGGATAGAGCATACCTCCAAGAATGCTGAAAACAAATGGCATCTTTGCAGTACAAATTGAAATGTCCCCGTTATAGGCTTTCTTGATGCCAACATGTAACAGGCGAGCAATTGAAGCCATTGCATCTGCTGTTTTCTCTTTTTCAGATGCAGACAATGCCAAGAAGCACAACAGATCCAGCATGGTTTCGACTGGAAAGTCTCTTGTTGAACTGCAGCACAAGGCATGTAGTATCTCCACAATTGCCCTTGTCACAATGGACTGATTTAGAGAAGCAAGTGACTTGAGGTAATTTAGAATTTTGGATCTAGATTTATTTGACATAAGAGGGAGGCTGTCACGGATAGAATTCAAAACAAAGATAACCTCCCAAACTCCTTGGGTTTCTGGAACAGCAGGCGTACCAACAGAATTTGTTCGACTGGCAGCCAACAGAGACTCCTGAAAGAGTAGGACAATCTCTTCGCTTGCAGGCAAAAGCGGAGAAAATCCTTCAAGGTTTTGCAAGACATCACAGATACATGAATTAGCATGTATCCTAACCTGAAAGCAACAATCATAAGTTTAATTTTTAGCTTAACAAAATCAATTCCTGTTGATAGATATAATGCTTGTGAGATCTATTCCCAAAATGACAACAATCAACCCATCAATCGATGCCTCAATCCCACGATGTGAGGTCAGCTACGTAATTTTTTCCCACCATTAACTTCTATCCATAAGTAAATCTTCTGTTAAATTATACAATTTTAAACTGTTTACACTTATGAACTCTATTCATATATTCTAAAACCAAGTTGTAACACAAAATATGGTTTATCAGATATACTGAAATCACGATCTAGGCAATTGGGACATAAAAGAACAACTAAAATTTTGGCTAAAAGACATCATGATTAAGCATTGAAAACACATGGATAAGGCATTACAATATACAAAAGTACCTTCTCCCTTTTATCTGTGATGAAACTGAGCATAAACTTATACAAGGGTTCAACTTGCAACCAATTAGCTTTGCCCCCATTCACGATCAATAAGGAGATGCATTTCATCGCCGCCTTGACAGCACCATCCGAAACCATCTCGTTCACCATAACCCTTTTCATCAAATCTCCAACAACCTCCCCTCTGCTTTTGATCGCCACGGGCGAAACTGCCGGCATGATCATTGACAGGAAAGTGAGGAGAGCCTCCAAAGAAGGATCTTGGCTGCAGTACGGTTCCTGAAAGAGGCTCTTGATGGTGGAAAATGTGGCACCGAAATAAGCGACGGGAGTGAGGGGGAAACCCTTGTCCTTCAGCTCCTGGGCTATGGTGGTAACCATGGAGCAGAGGTGACGATCTCGCCTCCTATCGGAGGATTGGAATAAAGACAATGTTAGAGAGCCGATGTCCTGGCACCCGCCATCATCCGCCACCATCCTCTCCGCCTCATACTCCATCATCTGTAAACCAGAACTTCAAAGATTTTCAGGAATCCATATATCACTGACTTGTGATTAATACATGTTTGCGGAAAACGGAAGAAAGGAATCCATTTTGCAGCGGAAGAAGAAGATACAATGGCAGTGCTGATTTAGGGCAAGGTAAATCCAACAAGATTTACCGCAGCGGGCGACGCGAGGCGAGCGGAAGCAGCGACCGGGGGGGGACGCAAGCAGCCAACCGGAAGGAGAGACCGCGGGTGACGCGAGTAGCCGACCGAAAGGAGAGACCGCGGGCGATGCGACGCGAGCGGAAGGAACGGTCGACGCGAGCAGGGGAGCGGACGGCCGAAGCGGAGACGGGTTTCGAAGGGGAGTCGAGGGTTTTTTCCGTGGAGTCGAGGGGTTTTGGCGAGGAGTGGTGGGAAACACGAGAAATATAAATGCCGGAAAATTAAAAGAAATTAAAAACAATTATTTTATTTTTTTTTGGATGATACAAATTTAAAAATAAAAATAAAAATAATGTGAAAAGTATTACAATTTTTTATTTATTAACGGAATTCTAACTTTAAATTTAATTTTGTATCAATTTTTATATCATCGTTATATAAATTTATATATATATAAATTTTTACCTTATCATTTATTACATAATTTTAATATTTTTTATAAAATTATTTTTAATTTTAATTTTTTATAATTATTAAAATTAAAATTAAAAAAAGAGACATAAGCCTTTGCATCATTGTCAGCAAGAAAAAAATCATATTTTCTTTGTATTTCTCGCCTTGAAGGTGCCGATCATTAATTATTATACAAAACCCTCGACCTTGAATTTGAATGCTTTAAATTAAAAATTATATATATAAATTAATTGTACGATTTTAAATTACAATATTATATTAAAAATTATCAAAATCTTAAATTTATAATTATTATATTTTTACTCGCAATTGACTACACATTAATTAAAAGGTAATTAATTCATGTGCAATCTTATATTTTTATGCTTTAATTATTGTATTTTTATGGATATGTTTTAACATCCCTAATAAACTGTGAGTTTTTTCTTATTGTTTTAATTAAAATGCATTGAATTTAATAATGACTTGAATCTGAATGTTTTGAAATATAAACAATCTAAAAATACTTGTATAATTTTAAATCATGATATTATATTGAAACCATTAAAATCTTACATTTATAATTATTATATTTTTATGCTTAATTGCCTACACATTAGGCCTGTAGCGTATTTTGGTTTCAAGTTTTGGATGATATGTAATTAATGTTGTGGTTCACATGCAATTAATCTATTTTCTACTTTCCTATGATAGTCGATTAATTATCCTAATATCGTTCAATTTACATTGGCAAAAGCAGCTAGGTTGGTCCTTCGTAAATGAAGTCTTATATTATTATTTTTCTTCTTGCAATTAAATTCAAATTTCTTAACTCTATTAATTCTTTTCGCTCCTATTTCCATTTGCTTAATTATCGCATAACTCAAAATCACCAGCGATCACTAATGTTTTATTCAATTCAATCAATATCAACTAATAATGAATTAACCGGAATAATATAAGGATCGAGAATAAAATATTTCACATTCAATTCCTACGTTTCCATGTACGTACGAGATGAGTAGTGTAAATTCAACCATAATGTGTATGTAATTAAGGTGGTGCATGTCTAAACACAAAATACAGTAATCAAGATTAAATTGTAATCATTCATCGCCAACATCCTCCACAATCTGCAATGCAATAAGTTTCAAAATTTGTTGTTGGATATGTTTGTTGATAGGAATGACAGCAACACCAAAAAATCCCATGTCAATCTTCTACGGGTATTGAATTAATGTTGACGATGATATCTTAAAAATCTATGAAAAAGGAAGGAATGTTAATAACGTTATTAACATCATTAATTACTTGTGTTAATTACACAAAGATTCTAGAGTTATATTTTGAAAATTGTGAAAATCTTAACTTACTATTTTATATCATTTTTCGTATTTTTCAAAAACACAAACTCTCTTTACAGAATTCTCACTTAGAATTAGTTATTCAATGCATATTTCACAATTTACTTTTTGTTATTTCTAGAATCACTTTTATTGTCGTTAATACATTTTTTTCATAATTTTTTTATCGTATTATCTAATCACATCAACATTCCTATATTTTAAATAATTATATTTTACACTTAAATTATATTACTATATAAATATCAATTTAACTTAAATTCACTGTAATTACATCAATACCGGTTACATTCACCGTCAACTCTTAACTTTTTCATCGTAAAAAATATCATTCATCCGACATTCATTTTGAAATGACTCCGTACCGTTGCAGGTGACTTTTAAGAACGTGAGCTAAATGGTCCAATCATGTAACGCCCTTAATTTCCTTGGGTGCGCGAGGGATCAAGACCGAACCATAATAACTCCGGTTACGCCGACTCCGATCGAGCCATTGCAGTCGAAGGCGAGCCACCACCGATCACTCGGTACGGCGCGTTGGAGACAACCCTGTGGAGCAAATAATTTCGAATAATTACGTACAAAAAAAAATAACGAATAGAATGCCCGTGGCTATCCTGTTTTTAAAACAAAAAAGAAAGCCATCAAAAATATATTTGGAAAAAAAACATTTACCGGCCTTTTTAAATCTTCAAAAAAAAAAAACATTTACCTGTTTTTAAAATCTTCAGAAAAAAAAAAAAACATTTACCTGTTTTTAAAATCTTCAGAAAAAAAAAAAAAACATTTACCTGTCTTTTCTTCTCTCGAGGAATCGACCGAGCGACGCCCGCCTTGCGATCGGCAGATCTGCAACACACACGCATTACCGCACGTGATGACGATGAACACTACGGGTGCAAGATGCAATGCAGATATGTTTGCACGTGCCATGCACGCTCACCCGAGGAAGCGGCGAGATGGTGATCAGGCGGAGGCTTCTTCTGGCCGTCGGCGGTGGACGTGGCCCTGCCGGCCATTTCCATCAGGTCCACGGCCTTCCCCTCGGGGAGGTTTTCGATCACGATGACCATCCCGGCGTAGAATATTGTCATCTGAGACGCGCCGCCGTCGTCGGGGTCTGGGTGGGCGGGCCTGGTTTCCTCCGGCTGTGGCGTTTCTTCACCGCCGGACATGCCGACCGCGGGGAGGAGGTTCATGGTCCTGGGAGTTTCCGACTTGCCTGAGGAATGCAGAAGATCGATGCAGCCGTCCGTGAGATAACAGTACCATTGGCCATTCACTATTATACAAAACACACTTTTGAAATTAACAATAAAAACAAATACTTTTCCTTTGAAATATTAATCCGCTAGAGGAACATTGGGACCGGAATGCGAATCAAAATCTTTCGACTTTCGTTCCAAAAACAGCAGAAAACAAAAACGAAAAATCAAATCTATAAAGAAACCCAGGAAACCAATTAAGAGAGGACAGAAATCGATCAGGCGCCATCACCGCCATCGGCGACGATCTCAAGAACAGGACTAATGAAACACAGCCGTTGATCTTAATCCCCAGGTAAAGATAGATAGATGTAGCTAATTAATTAACCTTTGGCGATGCCCCCGAGTTCACGCTTCTTCCCCTTGAGGTACCGGCTCAGGAGGTTGCAGGTGGCGGCAAAGTTGGAGTTCCGCTGGGCCGACATGCCGATCGACCGACGGAGACGAACTGCGCACGCGGTTGGCTTCTCGATCGCTCCGGCACGGATCGAAGACGAGAAGAGCAAAGGAGAGGGGGAAAAACAAAAACAAAAACAAACAAATGCGACAGCAAGGAAGATATCTGGAACACAGGGAAACAATAAGAGCACGTGAAGTAAATGTGGGGTTGGAGTGTCGGAGGTGTGTCTGCGCCCCCGTCTTCTATTTCATCAAATTAATTAAACAAATATAGTGATTTATTATCACTCAAGTGATATCTTAACTTTAAATTTATGATCTTCAATTTCAAATTTTATTAACACGTAGGATTATTTTAAATTAATAATTTTGTAAAAAAAATATTATAATTTATTTCTTTTCCACGTGGCTTTCTTCGGATTTACGTGAATTTAGCTCGAAAATTTAGACGACCATTTTGGCACAACATTTTTGAGTCAACCATTTCTAAAAATTTTATTTTAGAATATTATTATTATTATATACATTTTAACATATAATTTTTTATTATTTAAATTATTATATAAATTTAACTTTATTTACAAAATTAATTTCAAACGAAACCTACAAGTTCGCCCACGTTTTCCTCGCTTCGGTTTCCCGAATGCTTCTGTCAACCTTGTCCGTTCACTAACGTATTCGCCGAGAACCGCGATTTGTTCTCTGATGCGGTAAAAGCGGAGGAGGCAGGTTCGGCAGCGAAAATAACGACGCGATGACCACCGCCAACGTGATCCCCGTGCGCCGACCACGCCTCCACCTCCCGCGTTTTTGTGGACGCCGTTGTCCGGTTGCCCCGAAGGTGTGTATGTGACGACGTAGGCGATTGAAAGCTGCGGCTCTGCTTCTGCGAAACCGGGCGATTGAAAGCTGCGGCTCTGCTTCTGCGAAACCGGGCGATTGAAAACTGCGGCTTTGGACTTGTTCCACGGGGCTTTCCTGCTGTGAAGCTAAACAAGTCGAGGATGCGCACGTGTTTATTTATTCACTTATCACCAACTATAATTGACCTGTCATCGCCATGACAACAATTTATTCATCGTATATCTGTAATTTATTAAGGAAGAAAGAGGAATACGATGGCCGACAGATTTCAGTAAATTTCACATTACTCTTGAGTTACATTTACATTTGAAAATTATGAAGAATGGTAAACAAACTTCAAATTCAACACAAATACGAACGAACGACACCACATTTATACATGAAAATCGATCAAACCTCGAGATTCGATTGTCATTTTGATGGTGTTTGTGTTGAATCCTGGGATCCACATGGAAAAAAAACATCTTAGAGTCCCGCGGATTGGCACGTTAGGAAGCATAGATTCTGATGGAAGACCGAATGCTCTGCCTACACAAGGGGCACTTCGGAGACGAGTCTCGTTCAACAACCCAAGCACATCGTGGGCAGCAGACAAGATGACCACAGGGAGTGAATGCGGACCTCCTCCGCCCTGTAAGGCAGATAATACATAGCTGTCCATCAGGTATGTCCACCAGCTCATCGCTGTCCTCTGCAGTATTATCTACCACTGTAGCTTCACTTGATTCATGGCCCTGCCGCCTACCACGCCTCCACTGTTTCCATCTCCACCAATTCCTGCATTTTGACATAAGGTTCCACTCAAATAATATTTTGGCAAAGCACTTATTTAAAGAGACACAAAAAAACAGTTCACTAAAAGCGTTCACCCAAGCAAGTCATTCTTTTCGACCAACTTTGTTAATAATGATAAACGCAAGCCGCAAAGACAATAACGAAAGCATTAAAAAATTTCTTACCATGGAAACATTATATTGTTACCAGCAAATACCATTATTTTTCATCTTGGGTCTTCCGAATCATTAGCGAACTGGTTTGTGCCCTTTCATTCCTTTCCATTAAATATATATATATATTCACTGCATTAAAACAAGAGGTGGAACCGTAGAATTTTTTTTTTTTGGAGCCCAAGACCAGCCCAAGAAAGCGGATTGATCTTAACAATCGTAGGATAAATATTCAATAAAGATTTCTTCTTTGATTTATTCTTCAAGTTTTATTTGACCCCATCCGTCTGCTATTGGTCATTTTATTGAAAAGCAAACATAAGATAACAAATACAGTTGAATATTTATTGAATATTTAACTTGAAGAATAAATCAATGTTAATTTGTTATCTTATTCTTTGATTTATCTTATGTTTATAAATCAATGTCTTCTAGCATGATGCATCTAAAATACAGTTGCCGTAATACCTTAGTATGGAATAAACCAGTATGCCAACTGATAAACCTCCCAGGAGGACACCACTCCAAAACAAGATATTGGTACTAAGAGCAAGATCTGCTTCAACTTCATCCTTTGTCAGTTCAGACCTGCAGATGTAAAAAGTAAAAACAGAAATCAGAGTTTACCTCCAGCAAATAACATCTCTCCAACACAAGCTAAGCTGAATGTAAAGATCAAAGAATCAGATTAAAATTCCAAGTTAGCAAAAGCAATGCTTTGAAGGCAATTCACCCTGGATGATGGAAAATGTATACATAAGTGTACCATAACTTGGTAAAAGTCTAAGGACGATTATGACATTCATGCAGCAGAAGAAAATTCTACTAGTTTGTACAATCAAACAAAAAAGGTGCATGCACAGATAAAGAGGCATTCTTCAAAGACATGTAAGTTATGATGGCATTCCAAGAAAAATGAAACTTGATTTTTTTTTGAAAAGGGATGATACTTGAAATCAATGGAGAATGGGACAAATACTATGCATAAATCTTTAGTTACAATATTGACAAGCATGTCTGCATGTTAAAAAAATACCTAATGGCCCAAGGTTTATTTGTGGACCATGTTTAGATATAAATACTAGAAACACATTTGGGTAGATAATTTTTTTAGAGACAACATTTTTTCTTATAAATACGTGAGAGTGTGAAAGTAATTGTATGAATTTTATAATTACATGACTATAAATATATGGTAAACTTTTTACTTCAAATAAACATCTGTCCTTGATCAAAAAGTCTTAAAGTTCAACACATTTCTATTAACTTTTAACCACTTGTTTTTAAGTAAAAATATAATAATGAATAAGTTGAAAATCGTCTCATATATTAACAAAACCAGTTGAGTAATTGAAGGAATTTCTAATCTAAGTTATAAGCAAGGTTGACATCCTAATAGTTGATGTGAGACTATCCGTCCAAACACTCTCTCGCATGCGTGGCTCAATTAGGATAAGCTCTACATGTGTCTTACAGATAGAATACACATACCAAACTGAAAGTGATCTCATATATCAATAAAACTCAGCTGAGTAGTTGAAAGGGTTCCAATCTAAGTTATAGGCAAGGCTGACATCCTAACAATCAATGTGGGACTATCCATCCCAACAGAATAATACCTAGATTAATATGAAAATTTAATATATAGTAGATTATAGCATAGATTAACTAATTATATAATTTTTATTTTTAAAATAAAAATTTAAAAAAAGGATATTGAAACAAGGGCTCTTAATGCACTCCGATCTTCAAAAATCATAGATCTCAAACCCAGCTACAAATAATTCGGCTAAAGGAGGTGAGAAAATTGATATTTTAAAACTAATTTTTATAGTTCAATATCATTTTTCTGCAACTGGAAACCAAATGAAGTTCAACATATTTCAAAGTTTCAAAAGTTTTGCAACGTGGATATTCATAAAACAATGTAATTTCAAAAGCTTATGGAATTGGAAAATGTGATTTGAAGGGTTTTGCATCAATGAATATAAATTCAGATAAAATTAGATAAGTTCAACTCGAACAAAATTTACAATTGTATACTTCTAAAGAGTATGCTATCTACTTTTTTTGAGAGGTATTATATAATCTATTTGAAAATTTCAAGATTTTTCTAATGAAAGTTGTTGGGAGGTATTTTGAAAATTTCAAGGTTTTTTTAATGAAAATTTTCGAGAGGTATTAAATAAGGGCATCTCCAGTTCAATAAAAAATAAATCAATAAAAAACTTACAAGAAACAAGGAAGTTTATCAAATGGTTTGATTTGAAGCATTCCATCTTCCAATTTACAAATTCCAATGGCCGAGATCTCCTTTCCAACAGGAAGAATCTTTTCTTCATCCAATATAGCAACCTTTAGAAGGAATTGGACAAACAATTCATGAAATAGCAACAACATATTTATGCAGTTATAAGTAACAGTATAAGCAACAAACTTAAGAAGGGAAATTGGAGTCATGAAACAACTAAAGTAGGCCAAAATTAAGTTAATAGAAAATTAAAAAATTCATTCAAAGAAACTATTCAAAAGGGTAAAATTCAGGAGCATCAATACCAGACCACACATTTTAAGCAAAGTTATAGGAAATGATCTTAAGACAAAAGTGTGGTAGAAACATGAAATAAATACGGTAAAGCCAGCTGTAATAACTTGGTTAGCTAGAAGTTGCAGTACTAAAACTCTTTTCAATATTCAAACCCCGGTGAATGCCAAAACCACAACCATTATTGAAAAAATGAAATAATTATAGTAGGCTTAAACAAAGACAAGGGTATACCGGATATCCATTCCCAAAGAGTGCCTGGAAGAAAGAGGATTGAAAGGCATGTACGGGAACAAGCTGATGATAAACCGTTGTCAATGGCAATGGGTGGGTTACCCCATCAAGCTTTACATGGACAATGCCCTCCCGAGGCCAGGTGCCACCACCTTCAACAAGAGTAAATGGAACCTGGAAAAAATAAAATAGGGCAACAACAAATAGGTGTTACCAGTGTGATTTTTCTAATGATGGTATCAAAATGATATCTATTATTCCAATTAAAAGCACTTTCCAAATCAGTTTAAAATAAAATGCGTATTTATAAATGATGGAATAAATAACATAATCTTGAGATTTCCAATTGAGCATATTATTAAGATAAAAACCATGGTTTAAATTTCTTTTTTAAAAATTTCATGCCACTACACAGGATATAGGATCAATGGGTACTGATCAAGGCTCCAACAATCCTGTTCATAGAACCACTTCTTTGGCTGATACGAATACATAGCAGGATATATCCCAGAGAAATTTCCCCTACAAATTATAAGATAATGAAGATGGGTTCAGCTTATGGTCATGATGATCTAAGCTCAACTAAAATTCAAGTCCCACCATGAGTGAGTCATATCTTTAGATACAACTGAGTTCGAATCGAGTAACTGGACTTATATCACCGAAAAATAAAATAGGATAATTTGAGAGCTCAAACTGAAAATGTAATGCAATACCGATCGACATGAAAACGAATGCTGCGCTTTTCTACTCCTAGCAATGAGTGCATGTAAGTCGACACTCCATCCAAAGAGCCCTCTGCATTCATTATACAGACACTGCAGCAATCGTCAACAGAATTTCAGAAAACAGCAATCGCAGACAGAAAGATAAGCAGTAGATCATTCACCGTCAACTGGACTATAAAGATCGATCATTCACACTTTTAGCCTGGAACTCCAGACAACCCAATCCAAACTTGTATTCTCCACATAATCCTGCATAACCGAAAAGCGCTGAAAACTAGAACGTACCGTTTGAGTACGCTGCACCACGACAGCTCTCTCGCCGGACCCATAGGAAACGAGAGCCGACTCGTCCTTGGACTCCGACGACCACTTCTCCCGCACCTCGCCCCGGACGACGAGGAGCTTCTCCTCGGACGTCGACGAGTCCTCTTCCACCCGGTCGCCCCGTTGTGCGAGGAGGGACCGTAGGTCGGAGATGCGGGGGTACGGGGCCTGGCGAACATGGTCTAGGGCTTGGGAAGAGAATCGGTACTTGAGCCAGGTCCGCGCGGCGACGACGGCAAGGGTAACTCCGAGGATCGCACCGTCGCAGGCCATGGCCTGGCGGGCGAGCACCGCCGCCGTGGCCTGGTCGCGAGCGGACTTGGCGCGACGCCGGCAGCGATGTGCAAGGACTCGGTTTGGGACGTGGTGTCCGAGCCGAACCTGCAGTTATCGTATATTTTGGTTTGGCCGTTGAAACAATTGTCACGAGCGCTGGAGATCACGAGGGACTTAGGCTTCGTTTGTCCGTAACTACGTTTTTTATTATATTTTATAATATATTTATTTTAAAAATTTTATATTTTTTATTATTTATAAATTTAAACTAATTATTATTATTTTTTAAATAATAAATCGTAAAACTAAACTCATCTCATCAAAACTTGTAGACAAATGAACCCTTACACGACTTCAATGTGAACCACGTTATCACTTAAAGCACGTTTACGGGTGATTTTTTTTAATTTTAAGAGTTAAAATAAAATTAAAATTAAAATTAATTTTATAAATAAAATTAAAATTATATAATTATTTAAATAATAAAAATTTATATTATAATAATATTATTAAAAGTAAATTTAGAAGTTAAAAAAAATTGTCCACGAAGATACCTTTGGTGTGAATTTGCTAACACGTAACATTGGGCGCGTGTGAGTTGGTTGGTGTTTTTTTTACAAATATTTTAATAACCAAGAAGAATTAAAATTAAGAATAATTTTATAAATAATATTTAAAATATATAATAAATTGTAAAGTAAATTCGTAACATTTTTTATATAAAATTTTATATAATAATTATTATTATTATAAATGAGAATTTATAAAAAACTAAAATAGTTTGTTTCTAAAGATGCATTTATCGTAGAGTTAAAATTAAGTTAGATAAAATTCACATTTTTAAAAAATAATACGATTTAATGTATGGTATATTTTTATATAATTTTAATATAAAATGTTACAATTTTTTCATAAATATTATATTATAATGTATAATAAAAAATTAAAATATATAGTAAAAAATCTTTCCACCAGATGCACCCTAAATACCCCTTTTAACTGCATCAAAAAAAAGAAACAGGGAAGAGTAAATGAATCAATGTAATGTATGGTATTTAAAATGATTTTAAGCTTCTTGTACAATATACCGTGTTTGTTTGATAAATTTATGGTAAAATAAATAAACTTCGTAATAAATACAATTTAGGTTTCATTTAGTTTTAACTTTTTCTAACTTTTAAAATTACTTACGTATCATTATTATTGTACAGATTTAAACGTATAAATTTTTATCATCTAAATTATTATATAATTTTAATTTTATTCATAAAATTAACTCTAACTTTAACTCTATTAAATTTTTGAATTCACTCTCATTTATTCGAGGTATTAACATTTAAAATGAAGTAAGTAGATGCCTAATCCATGAGTTCTTAATTTTTTTTAGAGAGAGAAAGAGGGAGGGAGGGAGGAGGAGGAATGACTTGTGAGAGCGGTAGGGAATCGTCGAATCGATGTACCTTTTTCAATAAAAAACACTTTTCCAGCTTAAAATACTATCGGAGGTTTCTGCTCTCAAAAATAATAGAAAATTATATAAAATAATAATTTATTATTTTATTAATTCTAAAAATAAGAAATTTGAAAAATAGCTTTTTGCTCCTACCGCACCCTGAAAGGCCGGCGGAGAACGTTGCGGACGCCATCGGCAAAGGGAATTTTTATTCGTTGTCATCGTCGCCGTCAAGAAAGGGCAGAGGCAACGTTGAACGCAATCGGAGGCAAGAAATCTGCACACTCATCCCAGCGATGATCGCATTAGGTTTTTAATTGTACTGCTACTACTACTACTACTACGAAAATAACAGCAGCAGCAGCAGCAGCAGCAAACTTACGAAGGAAAATTCCATTGAAAAGGAAGATCCAATAAGCGCTCCTGATTTAAGTGCACGGAAACACAGCTTGTCGAGATCCATCGCATTAGGGCTGCGGTTGTCGGTGCTGGTTTGGTAACCGAGAGAAGCATGGGAGGTCAGCAGCGATGATATCCGCGCACAAACGGGAAATCAATCAAATTGAAGCGTTGCAGAAGAAAAAATAAAGTCGATCAGATTTGTTTTGCAGAGGAAGAAAAATCACGACGCCTGAGAGATTCGAACTCTCGCGGGGAAACCCCATGTACTTAGCAGGCACACGCCTTAACCACTCGGCCAAAGCGTCTTTTGTGTTATCTTTCAGAACTATATTGTTACTTTCAACTTGAATCTAAATTTGTTTTACTCCTCAAGACCTACATGTCGGGCTACTGACTATAATTCCATGATAATTACACTTGTTAATTTATGCATGATCTTCTTTCTATTTTTTCCGAACTACGCTAGGTTGTTTGCTGTTTCAATTTTTTTTCGTAAACTTTAACTTATTTTAACAGTTAGATGATTCATTAAATCAATCCAACCATTATCTGAAAAACAACAAGGTAAAAGTTTTGTTAGATAAAATTTACATATTAATTGAGTTAGAAATTCATATTTTTTAAACTAGAATGATTCCTAAGATAAGAAATTTTTATTTATTTATTTTTCTAACAATTATAATAAAAAAATTTATTCATATTATATCGTTTGTATAATAAAAATCTTGTAAATCTTATTTTCAAATAAAACTAAAGAAAGACTCATGCTGAGAAATGTGAAAATTGATGTGATATTTAAATCGGACAATCGATACAAGAGGGACATCAGCTTTTGAATATGTCAAGTCACTTACCAACGTTGACTAGGTTTTTGTCAAACTGTATCCATGTTCTTATTTGTAAATTACCACCAAAGGCATCAATCACAATGAATATATCATTATTAATAAATGATAGAGATTACAAGAAATAATATTTTTTAATAATATTCGAGAAACATATTCCATAAATATCAGCGAATGATTATATTTCGCTTTATCTGCATGCATCTACCACGGATGCATTAGTTATCAGAATCAGATGATATTTATAAATCACAGTGTTACCTGGAATCCAACGCAGACGCTGTTGGTCTGATGTCGATAAGAGGCTTCGAATTCAAGCGTAAGCACATATCATATTTTAGTCTATTGCATCATGAGGGGACTTTAAATATAGACAACGTTACAAGGTGGATTCCAATAAATTACAACACCGTGAATTGAAATTCCCACTTAAAATTCAATCCCAATAACACATGTATATACAAACATTTCTGTCACAGTTATGTGCAAGCGTGTCGTCAAGAGATCTTTCACCTTTTCCCCCCAGAGACTGCCAGGCCATTGTTATTGTACATGCGCTGGATCTCCTCCCTATATTCCGTCAATGATTTATCGGGAATGGTGGGGGTGAGTTCTATCACGTCACCCATCTCCAGCTTCCGATGTGGGTCCGGTGCTGGTTCGCTGTTCAGCTTCGGCCTGAGCTCTTCCTTCACGGGGAAGTCGTAAGCAATGCACTGGGGGCTCCTATGGCCAACCCTATCCAACAACTCCTTCAACGTTGAACCGGCAGGGAACTCTTTGACGCTCATCTGAAATCAGAGTCAGTTTTGATTAAGAGGGCGTAAAATCTCAGGCATAATAATCACAATAAACAATAATGTCTGAAAACCTACCTTGTCGTTTTCAAGCAATACAACATATACCGGTCCATCGTGGTTACCCTGAGGTATGCAGGAGAATGGGCAGCTATCTGCGTGAGAGGGAAAGGAGCATGGAGGCCTAACTGAATCGATCTCTCCAGGAGCCAAGGGACGACGCTCCTTGTTCATTGTCTCGCAATGCCATGTCAGTACCCATCTAGCCCATTCAACCATTTGAAGGACAAACGATGCGTGTGTGCAGTCACGATCTTTATACCTCCAGTGAGCGGCAAAGCCGAACTCTGCTTGTAGATGCATTTCTTTTGTTCTGATTTGAACCTCCAAGGGAACCATGTCCTCACTCAGGACAACTGTGTGGAGAGATTGGTACCTGCATCCCCAGATGTAATGAGAAAGGGAGCCTATCTCAACAATCTATTTGTGAGACAGCAAGCATGACATACCCATTAAATTTTGGAACTCTTATGTAATCCTTGAACCTTCCCTCAACCCTAGACCATAGCCTGTGAACAATACCTAAGGCCTTGTAGCAATCGGCCTCATTTTCCACAATCAATCGCAAACCATGAATGTCATGGATCTCGTTCATGGTAACATTCTTCCTGAAAACATGGTCCCATAAACAACAGATATACATAAAAATTAAAACTATAAATTTAGAATACAAAATGGAATGCTGAGACAAAAATTAATTCGAAGCACTAATTCAGTACTAAATCAATGGATACAACAACAATCCAAGGCATAATCTTACCATGTGAGGTTAGCCACATGAATCTTTTTTGTTTGTATATTTATATGGTCAAATCTTTGATTAAATTACATAAATTTAAATTTTATCTCGCAATTCTTGACCAAGTAATTTTAAGCCTTCTTCTACTTTTAATTTTTTCTGCATTAATTAATTTTCTTCTCCTAACTCATGCATTATTTAACCTCCGATAACTATGACCAAACAACCTAAGCTTATTTTCTCTTATTTAACCTTCAATTGGAGCAATTCCTACCCTATTCTTAATAAAATCACTTTTTAGCTTATCCATCATAGTATAATCATTCATTCATTTAAACATATACATCTCAACAACATTAACTCTTTACATATAGTTACACTTTACAGCCCAACATTTTGAATCGTAAGTATAGTTAGGTGAATAACAACTTTATAAAATTCTCTCTTTAATTTGAAAGGTATCCTCCTATATCACGTAACACTCCAAAAGCATTTCTCCATTTCATTCATCCTACTTTCATCATTATTCTTATTTTCATTGGAACTATATTCCAATACCACATCTATGAAAAAAATATAAAAAATCCATATACAAATTGAAGTTTATAGACTACAAGGGGAAGCGAGAGGACATACTTCAACATCTTCGAGTATATGCTATACAAGCTTTTGTGCCTCCCATGCAAGTCATGATAAGATACACCTTCGATGTTAAGTGCACGCTCGAGTTTAACTTTGGCAGATTCAATCATTGCTTCATCAAATGTTTTGAGAAGTGTAGTAGACAAATTATAATACTGTTCTGGATTGAGATGTTTGAAGCACAGATTTTCTAATTGCTCTTTCCAACTGAAGATACCCAATCGATTGGCAAGTGGAGCAAAAATTTCCAGTGTTTCTTTTGAGAATTTCTGCTGTTTGGACAATGGTAACGCATCCAGAGTCATCATGTTGTGCAATCTGTCGGCAAGTTTTATGAGAACAGCTCTTGCATCTGCCATAGCAAGGATCATTGTATGCATGTTATCTGCTTCTGTGCTTTTATCTGCCGTGTCATTATCCCTTGCAAACTTGCTTATCTGACTTAGTTTGGATACCTACATGTATTATTGTACTATAATCATTAAAAACAACAAAATTCAAAAAGATAAAAAGCACCCACACATTGCTTCATCGGTGATTAGAAAAGGAAAAATACATTAAATGTCAAATATAAGTGCATGAAGATATATGAATACACGTATGTACCACGATAAAAGGGATGGAAATCATTTAAACTGTAATGAAACAAGCAACTAAACTAAAAGTATAAAGCATAAATGAGGAACACTTCATCAAATTAGTTCTACATGATTCAGTTATCTAAGCATTAAGGTTTAAGAGAAGGAGATATGCATAAAAGAATAACTATTATATGAAGATGAATGCAGGATTTTACAAGGCATGCAAATATTTCAATGTATCATGTGCAATTGTGCATTATTATGATAAACAGTCAACCCTGACTTTTATGCAAATATAATAATCCTGGGAGAGAATTTTCTTCTTTATGTTTCTCTTGATTTATCAGAGATTCAACAATCAATACGAATAATAAATTCCAAGGAAACTCGAGGATATGCACAGTTTTCCATATAAGATTACAATTATCAGTAGTTACATTACAACACAAGTCATTTTTCTAAGGATGGAATTTACTTCATCCCATAACCTTGTATCCACTTTTTTTTTGTTTCACTGATTTAATGTTATGATTCTAGCATTCCTAACAGAGCATATCATACATCAGCAAAAACTTGCAAGTCATACAACATGAACCAAAAAATAGAAGCATGCCACCACAATCAATGCTGCAAATTTAGCATCAAAGTGCGACACGGCAGCACAATGTTATCATCAAAATAAAGGTTTGCACGCAGTATAAAATGAAAAAGAAAATAAAAGCATACCATTGCAACCAAATCTGCAACTCCAGTACCAAATGACACAACAATGTCATCATAAGTCACGAATGAATCATCAAGTGTATCGTGTAAAAGACCTGCAGTGACAACTGTAGCATTAGCACCAACATTGGCTAGCAGAATCGCTGTCTCCACGCAATGTTGCAAGTAAGGATCCCCGCTAGCTCTCGTCTAAGACACAAATGAACAAGCTTGTTTTAATTTGAAAGTTCAATACCGAACTTGCAAAGATAGAAACAGAAATTTAAATTCCATAATGAAAAATATGGAAAAAGAAAAACTCGTTGGATCGTTACCGAACCCACCTGCTTCCGGTGAGCCTTCTCTGCTTTATAAAATGCCTTTATCAAAAATTCATCATAGAAAATCTTGTGCCTCGATTGCGCATTAGACAACATATCCTTGGCATATGGCTCGGAGCTCTCTAACTCAGCAGAGCTATCTTCCATATCAAAGGTGAGTTCCTCCGGAATAAATTCATCGTCGTCGGTAGGAAGACTGGGAATATCATGATCCAAACAGGAACCCAGAGCATTCCTAACGAACCCACTAAATAGCCTATCTCGTCCCATCCTAAAGTCATCGAGTTCTCGAGGCATCTTCAACGACGGTGGACTTCTGGAGGAGGAGCCAACACACATCATGCCACTACCACAGCACGACTTGGGTCCTTGGAAAACCGACACAGGACTCTGCTCTCTGCCTTTAAAGGAAGAAGAGTACGTCGAATACGAATACGAGCAGCTAATCTCTTCAGACCTATCGTGCCGCAGATCATCCGCGGCAGGAAAACTCAACGAACTGGAGGCATGCAGAACAGGTGGCGAAGAGAACAGACAAGAAAGGCCCCCAATTACTGGTTTGGAAGTCATCGGTGACGGTGTCGCGGACGAGGATCTGGTGTTCAGGTCGTAGTCAGAAGATCCATGGGAGCTAATCTGGCAGGAGTAGTGCGTCGTCGAGCAAACACCGCTTGGGGGGCTTGCATAAAGCGCGATTGTGGGAACGGACATTTATACGAAGTCCAAAGTACCAAATTTCCCCTCGCTGCGCTCCACAATCTGCACCTTACCGTCGGTTCTCCCCACCAACAAGTACCGCAAAAAGCTTTCCACAGTGGGCTGGGATCTCCGTAAACCAGCGGATCGCACAAACTCCCCGGGTTCTCAGCTTCGTCTGGTTTGCACGACCAGCGAATAAGCCACCGTCCTCGCCTTCTTCGCTTTGATCGGTTCCGATCTAGGGTTCCCTGAGCAACGGCTCGGAGATGCGGAGGGCAGCGTGATCTGGGAGGGGGCGAAGGAAGTTAACTCCGGTATCGAGGGTGGAAAGCAAGCACGGAAGCCGTGCGGAAGAAGGAACCCTAGTTTCGATGACGAAGGCGAGGACGGCAAACCATGCTATTCTGTCGCTTGTGGACGTGCGAATGAGCGAAAGATCCGGCCGAGTTCGCCTCCCCAATTATTCCTAAATAAATAAATAAATAGCGAGAGGACGCCGACAGGACAAAACTACCCTTCTCGATGCTGTGCACGTTTCCTTTGCTTCGCCGTTTGTTTCAATATAAAAGTTGGGTGACGAAATCTGTATTTTCAAAATAAATAAAAATTTTAATTATTATTGTTCATTCTTTTACATAATTTTTCATTATTTAACACCTTCGGAATTGACGTAAAATATCGCGTACACGTCACCGTCACGGAAATCTCCGAATTCGACTCCGCACGGAACTCTGGATTCTACACGTTCGGGATTTTATATTTATTTTTAAAAATAATTGTTAATATATTTAATATTTAATAAATTATTTATTATTCATATTGATAGTCTATTGCTTATTAACGATTTTACATGATTTTTTCCGAATATTAGCGAAATTAATTAAACACGACGTAAATACGACGAGAGTTCGATACAAAAGTTTAAAATTTAGAAGTAGCTAGAAAAATAAAGTAGACAATAATAAGCAGACAAAAAGAATGACAATAATCAATAATTTTAATGTTGTTGAGAGCATTGATAAGATCGATTTAACGATTTGCTGGAATGATAAAAGTGGAATGAGCAAGATCAACATTGTTGATGGATTGATGAATCCAGAGGATTGGTGAAACAAGAAACTTCAGCCTTAAATCTTGAGGTCAACGATTTTAACTAAAAATATAGTTAAAGAGAATATGTGAGTAGACATCAAGCTAATATTCTAAAAGAAATTATGAAAAGTAATATGATTATGATTAATCCATAACAACGACAAAATAAAGATAATAACATCTAGGTGGGGTTTGTGTTTTTAAGAAAAATTAGAAAAATAAAATTTTAAATTTTTTTTCAAATTTTCAAGCATTTGTGCATTCTAAAACAAATTTAATTTTTTTTATCATTATAAGTATAAATTTGTTCTATTTCATCGTGACATTCTCTCCTAATTTCATGTCTTATCTAACTTTCTTTGACCATTACTTAACTCATGTTTACATGAAAATATGTAATTATATTTGAAATGTTAACTAAATAATTTATAAATTTTATTTAATTTAATTTTTTAAAAAAATTATAACATGTACAGATAATTTTAAAAATTTTCTCGTTTTCCAAAAGTAACGTCTAAAAAGTTCATATAAACATAGAACAAATCAATAAAAGACATGAAAATTGCGTAACTGAAAAGAACACAAGGATAAGTACTTTGTCATTTCTATTATGGAAATTTTGAAAACTTTTAAAATGAAAAGGTGAACTTAGTCCGTTTTAACCGATCAGTGTTTGTTATAAATGTACAGATAAAAATGAAAAGATACAGAAAGAAAAATTAAAAATGAAAATGAAAATTAAAAAATATAAGGTATTAATGTTAGATGAAGAGTTTTAACAACAATTTTACAAAATATTCGTAAAATAGTTAATGAAAATTAAAAATTCTTTCTTCTTGATTATTTTTAACTGATAAAACTCGACTGGTCGATGGTACCGTGACAGTAGTCGGTGACTGCGGCGATACTTCGAATCCAACGTGGAAACGGCAAGAGCGTGTACGGCGGTAAGGTAGCAGCCGCCACCACGCGTTGACCACACTAAAAGCCGAATGTGACCTCGCCACCCTCGTGCCGGCTCGTGTGTCGCCCCCGTCGTGCCAGTCGGTCCGCCCGATGGACTGGTGGCGATTCGCCGTGAACCCATCGCCCAATCGGAAACCACAGAGAAATGTTTTGTTTGTTAATTTAATTTTATATAATTTTTTTATATTATTTGTAAAATTATTTTTAAGTTTAATTTTTCATAATTATTAAAATTAAAGTTGAAACGAAAATTTGAAAATTATTTTAAACAATAAAATAAATATACATTTTTATTATCTCACGGAACTGTAACAATATTTTACATAAAAATGCAATACGACGAAGGAAAAAGTGTTTGCGTAAATACACAAAGCACGTGACATAACAAGATTGATATATAAGAGGTTTGTGTACGTAGAATTAACGAAAATTTATTTTTTTATCAAAATTAAATTTAACGTAATGATATTTTATATACTACTTAAAATTAAATAGAAATATAAATATTTATGCATACATAAAATTGAATAAAATGGTATTTACGTAACATATAACTTACGTTTATTTTTAACACAGTCTATTGACTTGAGCACGATTGACCAAACGAAACACGTTGAGCCAATCAGTCAATTCAACCTGATTAGTGATCAATTGAGCAATAATCCGATTTGATCGTATTAGATCACGTTTAATGTATTGAATTATAAATTAAGTATTCCAAACGTAAAAAATATTACGTACGTCATTTGTATAAATAATACGTTGAAAATGAAGTTTTTATATAACATCTTTATAAATCAGTATATCATTTATTATAATATAACAGATACATAAAAAAAATAACTACAACACCCTAATCCATGTGTTGGGCCGACACATTTGGATTGGGCTCGGTTGTCAGTCACCCTAAGCATGCACGTACGTTTTAAAACTAATTTCACTCTTATTTTTAATTATTTAAATAACGTAACGCTTGC
>JAMKPZ010003751.1:0-24367 GCA_024699675.1 Amphibolis antarctica | reverse complement strand
GCATTATCATTTTTGATAAGATCATTTATATCATAAATATTAATTCATCTTATCATAAATACGTGATAAGTGAAATGATTTTGTAAATTTTTTTTGTTTTTCTGAAATTTATATGGTAAATAGCATACAATGTCAAAATACGTTACAGAAGTTCAACAACAAACAGGAAAAAGGGAAATCTCTTAAATTAATTAGATCGTGAATGACACCCAAATAATAAAATAGAGAGAAAAATAAGATAAAATTGTAGAAAGAAATTCAGTGTACATAGACAAAAAGTAACAAAACATAGATTATTTTGTAAATTTTAGTATTGAGAAAGATATCCAGCATTGATATATGACACAAAAGAAAGGAATTATCATCGAAATGCAAAAGTTTTCAAATCAGTTTACATTTAAGGGCCTTAGAAAATGTGTTAAGACTGAGAATGCTTAAATCACCAACAATTTTGGGTTTACGAAGGAGATTCAAATTAACAAAATGAATTTTGTAATTGTTAATTTTAGAATCAAGAAAGTTTTTTCTGAACTTATCTAAAGTTTAAATGACAGAAGAAGAAATGTAGTAAATAGATAAAAAGTATGTGTGAATGGTAAAGACAACAGAATCTTAAAAAGTATAGTTTTCTGAATAATAGAGATGATCTACTTTTCCAATTAGAGAGCTTTTAGATGAAGTCGGTTGCCGATTTTATTTCAATCAAAATGAATTATAGATTTGAAATGAAGGAGAAATTCAAGGTAACTAATAAAGTAAGGTTAAAAAGCAATTCAAATTTCTTTTAATATTAGATACTTCTAAACATGGTGTGGGTTTATTTTAACTTTAAAGTAATTCTTCAAAAACTTTGAACAATATTGTAGTTATATTTTAAAGGAATAATGCTCACGATGAGAAACTACGACACAAAGATGTCATTTGTTCGTTGTATAAAACTTTTCATAAAATTTCAAATTTACCAATGAAGAATTTTTTAAAAAAAATAATGTAATTAATATTTAATAATACATTTGTTAATTTTTCCCCATGTTAATCATCCAATGATATTTTAACAATAAATAAATATATTTTTTATTATCGAAAACATTTTCACATTACATGATATATTTCAACACATTTTATGTTTTACATTTTAAATTAAACAATCGATAATTATAATATACACGCAATGGTGAGTTTTTTCATCTTTTAAAACATGTTTTTCGTCTTTTCTTTTTTATATTTTTTAAAAAGTATAGAAATAAAAAATTTAAAAAATTTAATTTCAGGAAAATAAAAAATTAAAAGGTCATGGTTATTTTTTTTAAGTTTTAAAATTATTTTTAATATCACTGTTACTATATAAATTTTAAAATATAAATTTTTATCATTTAAATTATTATATAATTTTAACTCTGAAAATCAAATTCTTTTTAACTTCTAAGGTACATTTAGAAACAAACTTTTTTAACTTTAGGAGTTAGATAAAATCGAAGCTATAATTATTTTAGTAAATAAAGTTAAAATTAGGTAATAATTTGGTTGATTAAAATTTATATAATAATAATAATATTATAAATAATTTTAAAAGGAAAAAAAATTAAAAATAAAATTTTAAAGTTAAAAAAAATTACTCGTCGACGCAACAAATCACCCATGAAAAATTTGGAAATGCTGTTTGTGGACCTGTGGAATTTGCAGAAGGCCTTTTTCTTCCATTCTCTTCTCGTTCCCCTCTCATTCGTCTCCTCCACGATTGGGTTGTGTTGGAGGTTCCACCTGAGGAGGAGGGACGAGAGCTCCGGCTGTTCGGCGGGACGAAGGCGCGAGCTGGATGGGGGCGTGTTCGTTGCCATTGGTGCCGTCGTCTGTGCGTGAGGCGGGCGCGAGTTCGGCAGAGTGGCCTGCGGAACTCCGGGCGGAGACAGAGGCGGTTCATCTGGGCTGAGGTGCGCTAGTGCAGCGACCTCCTCCGTAATTCTCGCGAGCTCGAGCCGGGTGCGTCGGAGTGCCGCCGACACTGTGGCGTGCACGAGGCGGGCTTGCGCGGGGTTTGCCCGTGCCCGTCCTTCTTGCCCTTAGGTGGTGTTGATTTTTCCTCCTCTCCCATGTTTGTTGGTAGTGGTGGAATTGTTGTTTCTGTGGGTGCCCTAGCTCTGTGGGAACAATAATTTTGGGGGTTTTGGGTGTCCTTTGACCATTTCAACAAGTATTCTGCTAGTTAGTCTAAAAATAGCATTTTTGTGGATTATTGTATGTTATGGTTGATTATTGCTCATTGCGGTTCATTTACATCATTTGATGAGTCTTGCATGTTGATTTTAGTTTCCGTATAAATTGCATGTTACGACCATTGTTGTTGTGAGCTTATGTCACATAAGGCATATGGACTGTTGCTGGGAAGGTTCATGTTATTCTCGGTTTTGTGAATATTTGGCTTGTGGATTGAGTGACGCTTACATGTCTTATTGCATGTATACTCTATTATGGATTTGAATATGGACTGCACAATTATATAATTTTGCATTGTTGCATATTTGATCTGAGATGAGTAGGCTGCGATGCACTTTGGTTTATGCATCGTATGTTACCTCGTTGCATACTACACATAAAGTGTATTTGGTAATAATATGTTTTACCTTTGAACATTATAAAGAGTTGAAAGTTAAGTCTTGTTATCAAACAAAATTAAGTTTTACAGTAAATTGTGGAAACTAAACATGTGTATAGAAGTTTATGTAGTGATAATAAAAAATGAGAGTTTATACGGAGTTTGAGTTGAAGTTAAAAGATTATTACTAAATAAAGCCATAGAATCCGACTACAGGTAAAATTATGATATCATACACGATTACGAGACAATCTCTTTGGGGTACTGTCAGTGCTATTATGTGATATTTGTTTGGACCTTGTTATAAGGTTTATATGTGACTTGAATGTAGCTATAGACCTTGTCAGGAGTTAAATGTGATCGTAGTTAGGATATATTTGTTTTAAAAGTAATATTAGGTGAAATGAGGTGCATACATTTTGAAGAGGTGTGTAATTTATGTTGAAAATAATTTTTATCGTAGAATGTTAATTTTTTTTTAATAAATGTATCATATATCGTAACAATGTATGGTAATTACTGTCAACGTACAGTGAATTTAAACAAACAACTTAGAATACTATAATTATTAAAATGTACTATTTATGACATTTGGACACCACAAACGACCCCTTGATGTGATGTTGTGGTATATTCTTTTCTAGTGCATGCATGTATTTTTTATGGATTTGTTAGATATCGCGTTTCTTCCAGCATTGTCATTTATTTAACTTATTAGTCTTCCTGTTTATGCACTGCATATTTCTGTTTATAAACTTTTAGTAGATTACTTTCAAAACTTTGGCTCACTTTATGGTTTTTGGTGTTTGTAGGACTACCACAAGTGGACCCTCATATTAGACGTGAGCTGGAGATGATGCACTAGATTCTTTTTCTTCAGGTTGTTGTAAGGTGGTTGCAGCGTGAGTCTTGTGGTCTTTGGTCGCATACCAGGGAATATTTTGGTTGTGTGGCTTCTTTTTGAGATATTATTGTGAAATGAGTTGGATTTTGAATTTATATTGCAGAAAAGTGATTGTGGATTGAATTTAATATTCTCAGGTGTGTTTGTTTTTAGTTTTACTTATTATATAGTCAATTTCAATAACTTTATAGAGTTAGAATCGAGAGTAGGGAAAAATAGAGTTGTATAGTTCATTTATGTGATAAAAATTTATGTATAGAAAGTTTGTGTAATAATGATAATGTGTAGAAATTTATGTACAATTGAAATTTGAACTTTTAGAATTGAACCAAATAAAACCTTAAATGATATCATTGATGATGTATTTCACATTATAGATTTTTGATATATCTCTGAATGTTGATTTTGATTTCCAGATTTTTTTTACAAATCTTTACTTGTTAAACCCTGTTAGTAAGTACATGGTTTTGAAAAAGGTAAACTTGATTTTGAAAAAAGCTTGCAATGTGAGAAGGGATTTTCTTTTCCTTCGTTTCAGGTAGTGTTTAGTAGAAATTCAATTCTAATAATTGTAGAGAGTTGAAATTGAAAATAGTTTTGTAAATAATGTTGAAATTACATAGTAAATTATGATGTGAAAATTTATATATTAAAATTTGTATAATAATGATAATATATAGAAATTTGTGAAAAATTAAAGTTCGTTGTTTCTAAATGAAACCTAGTTAATGATGCAAGGTTTGTTTACAAAATTGACTCCAACACTCTTAGAATGAGAAATTTTGATTTTTTATTTACTCTACTATTGAATGTGTTTTACTCTCATGCACATTCTTTAAAGTTTTTACTTTCTGTTGTTCATGTTTCTCTTTGTCGTACATCCTCATTGGTTTACTATAGTGGCTACTTCTTGTCATTTGTCCGCATACAAAATCTTACGTACGTCTCTGCCCTTATCATCCATGCATGCATGTGTCAATCACCTCTGTGGTTCGTATCTTGCTCTGCCTCACATCTTCCTGTAATGTGTGTGTCGATCACTTCTATCTCTCTCTTCCCTCTCACCTCTCTCCTCTTTCATGTTAAAATATATTTGAGTTTCGTAAAAAGTGACAGAAAGATGGTGAAAAAGAAAATGAGGGAAGAAGAAAAGAAGAAAGTAAAAAGAAAATTAGAAATGAAAAGGTGAAAAAAAAAAAAGGGAAAAAGAGGGAAGAAAAAAAGAATAAAGTAAAAAGAAAAGAGAATGTGAAAAAACAAAGAAAGGAAGAGGGAAAAAAATAAAGAAAAATAAAATAAAAATATTAAATAAAAACCGAATACTTCACTTCAATCACCGTACACAATCTATACAACAAAAAAAACAACGCACATCGCATTGACCACGAATGTTCATTTGTATATCATGCCAAATATATCCAAACAATACGACAAAATAACATTCTTATAATTGTACAGGAAAACAGATAATTTTATTATATGATTCAATTTACAGGTGAAATAATAGATATACTTGAAAATATGTCTATGCCTTCATCCATGAAATAAGAATATATACAAATTTTATATGTATATTTGATACTTTTTAATTTATATCTAAAAAGTAATCGAACATATGGTTTATTGATGTTAATCTTCGTATATGATAACTGTTATATTTTTTCTATTAAAGTTGTGTTAAATAAATGTTGAGGAAATTGACAACCAAATGTATAACGTTAATACAGATCTTTTACAACTTTCTATTGATGTTAGCATTGATAGAACACATCAAACTAAAATTATTGATATCTTTAGTAATCAACGGTAAACATATTGTTGAAACATATTAAAATCAAATCATTGATATCTTTACTTTCAAAAAAAATCATTAAACCCGATTAATAATTTAAATTAAAATAAATTATAAGTTTTTATGATAAAAAATATTTACAACGTCGTTTAGAAAAAATCATAAATGATGGCTGCCATTTCTTTCCACGCATTTCGCCTGCTAATAACATTACGTCATTATTATTATTATATAGATTTTAATTTATAAATTTTTATTACTTAAATTATTATAAAATTTTAACTTCATTTATAAAATTAACTTCAATTTTAATTTTATCAAACTCCCGAAGTTAAAAAAAACGGTTCCAAATGCACCTTAAGACTTCATTTCAAGTCGATTCTAAGTAACTTCTAAAATTACTTTCAACATTATTATTATTACATAAATTTAAATTATATAAATTTCTATCATCAATATTACTAATAATTATAACTATATATATATATATACATATATGAAACTAACTTCAATTTTAACAATATATAACTTTCAAAATTGATTAAATTTTTTCCCAAATGCTAAGACTTCGTTCATTTTTCCGCTCTCAACTTTTAAAAGTGGAAAAAATGATTGTTAGGAGAATAATTTTGAGATTAAAGAAGAGAGAATAGTAATTTTATTATAAAAAAATAAATTAATGATTATATATGTTATTATTAAATTAAAAGTATTTTTAAAAAGGTAAATGTAAAAAAAAAACCGTAACATCAGATTTCAAACTTATTGACCGACTAATCAATGTTCTCACTCTTTTATTATTTTATCTTGTTATAAACTCGAATATGCTTAGCAGGCACAGCCGCTTACGTGGACTTGACGCAGAAGACAGTCAGACTGCACGCACTCACGTGATATCCGCATCATCCCATCAGACAACAGCTGCTTAATTTTGTATTTTATATGTTTCATAATAATAAAAAAGTCACAACGTATAACGTGCGCATTTTATAGTGTTTTAATCATAATTTTTTTAAAATATTATATTAAATTTATTTTCAATAACGACGGTATTATTTTCTTGCGTAGTTAATAACACAAAACCATTATATCATTCTATACATTTATAGTAGAAATTATTAACCGCCTGTATGAAAAAAAGTCTCATTATATTTAAGTTAATCACACATGAACCTGCTAAACTTCAGAGTCAGAGTCAGGTAGAAATGAATTTAAAATTATATAATAATTTAATGATAAATATTTATATATTATAATTTATGTAATAATAATAACGTTAAAAATGATTATAGAAGTTAAAAAAAGTTAAAATTTTATTTTGTGAATCATATGTAATTAATAAAATTATATTTTATATATATTTAATTTTACTATTTTATGGAAAAATAGATTTTCAGTTGTCCGTGTAATTTGAATCAATCATAGACATTTTTATGAATAAAAATGAATTTAAATTATTCGTATTATGTATATTTATTTATTTATAATAATTTAATAAATTCATAAAATTATACATGTATTCATGATGTTTGGAAAAGATTATAAAATTAAATGATTTTGTTGAATATATTAACTCGGTTGACGTTACGTCAAGGTTAAAATTGACATTTTACTTGAAACCATTAATTCAAACTTTGAAGGCAGTCAAACGAAAATTTCTCTTAAAAATACTGTGAAACCCATCTCATGGATTAAATATATTGATTTAAAATATATGAATAAAAAATTTAATATTTAAAAAACATTTTTTTATTTCAAATATATCTTTGATAAAAAAATAAATATTTATGATATTTTTAAGGTGGTTGTAAACGGTAGAGATATTTGTTTAATTATTTTTATCATGTATCTTAATTTTTTATTATATAACGATTTATAATAATATTTATTAAATAATTTTAATATTTTATAATAAAAAATTATATCAAATATTTACATTGTAACTTAAAAAAGGTAAAATTTACAAAACGATCTTAATTCTTAAAATGCAATTTCAAAAAAAACAAAAAATGTCGTAAAAAGTTAAAAATGAAAATCAAATCGATCACCAACCTTCTTCTTTTTTCCAATGCGATCGTCAACGATACCGGCGCCGACGAGCGAGGGTAGAACGCCGCCCTCGTTGCATCTCGCTGCCCTCATCCTGTCGGCCGGCGTCACCATCGCCGCCGTCGGAGAAACTTCCCGCTGTGATCCGGATTACGCCAAACAAATAATTGGCGGGGGGGGGGGTCGGGGGGCCCCCCGCCGCCCACCGGATCTCGTCATCATCGACAAACAAGCAGAGGAGGAGAGAGAGAGAGAGGCAGGGGCTGCGGGGCCAGTCAGAGAGAGGAGAATGTTCTTCCCCAAATGCCCCCCTCCCTAGTTCTATAAATACCCCCAATCGGAGGCGTCGTCTGCTTCCTCTGGTTCAATCCCTAGGCGAGATAACTTGCAGCGATCGGCTTCCGTAACCCTTGTTTCCAGATAAGTCTTCCTCGTTTTCTTTCCGTTCGCTTTATGTGCTCTCCTCTATTTTCAAGTTCCAATCTTTCGTCGTCGTCGTCGTGATTGTTGTTCTGATCTCCGACGAAAAAACCCAAGTGCCGAAATCCGTCCTCTCTGGTTTTTTCCCGTTCCTCCGACCAAAACCCCCTTTTTTAGCCGTCGGTGGCGTCAATGGTGTCGAGAGATTTCCTCTGATGTCTACGAGTTACCACCGCTTTTTTCTGCGAGTCCGTCTTCTCCACTCCTTCTCCATCGTACTCCTGTACTGGTTCTACGTGTTCTCGTGAACCGATCGCGCCCACCATCTCCGACCAACCCGCCGCCTCTTCAGCAGGTGTAGGTAAGTGACAAATAACCCAACCCGATTTTTCTCCGTGCCAAGAAGAAAACAACAGCGTTCGTGGCAGCGGCAATGTCGTCTGGCTCTGGTTCGGACTCCGACCCGACGGTGTTGGACCAGAGGAAGCGGAAAAGGATGCAGTCCAACCGGGAGTCGGCACGGAGGTCGCGGATGAGGAAGCAACAGCACCTGGACCAGCTGACCAACGAGGTGAGCAGGTTCGAGAACGAGAACGGGCAGGTAGCGCTTCAGATCGAGCTGGTCACCCAGCACCTCTCCGTCCTCGACTCCGACAACACCGTCCTGAGGACCCAGCTCGTGGAGCTCGCCGACAGGCTGCAGTCGATGAACTCCGTCCTTCGTCTGGTCGAGGATTTCAGCGGGATGGCCATGGACATCCCGGAGATCCCGGACCCTGTGCTGAAACCCTGGCATCCTCCTTGCCCGTCTCAGGCCATCCTGGCGTCCACCAACATGTTCCAGTTCTGATCAACGCACATATCTCTTCTGTCGTTGGTTGATCCGTGTTTCGTCGTCGTCGTTGTCATCTTTCTCTCTGCTCTGTTTGCTTTGTCCTGCGATTTCTGTTGTTGAGATCTCAATATCTGATATGTTTACTGGTTGATGCCCGGCTTTACGCGTTTTTACTGTGTTTTTGAACTATTACAGTGGTCTGTAATAATAATTATTAAATAATTTTAAAAAAATTATATTAAAATATTTATATTTTAAATTTTATAATTTTTCAAAAAAGTAAAATTTATTTTATCTAATTTTACTTCTTAAATAAATACACATTTGATTAAACTGAGGTTTCTAACAGGCATATCTTTGGATTGTTTGAACTTTTTAAAATCATTTGGTAGAGTTTTTTTAGTTTCTTACGAATAAAATTAAAATTACATAATAATTAAAATAATAAAAATTTATATGATAAAGTTGATATGCATGATTAGTCTAGTAATAATTACTTTAAGAGTTAGCTCGCAAATCAGTTTTGTTTTAATTTTAATTTTACATAAATTTTTATCTTATAATTTATTACGTAATTTTAACATTATTTATAAAATTAC
The DNA here is from genome assembly GCA_024699675.1 of Amphibolis antarctica. NCBI lineage: Eukaryota > Viridiplantae > Streptophyta > Magnoliopsida > Alismatales > Cymodoceaceae > Amphibolis > Amphibolis antarctica. The sequence goes on along the minus strand of JAMKPZ010003751.1, from coordinate 15,175 downwards.
TCTTATTTTTAATTCATTTGTTAAAATTAGAGTTTCGTGAATAAAAATGAAAGTTTTTTTACGGTGAGATGACTTTAGGTTTCTCTTTACCTTATAATGTTTATAATTAAAAATTAATTAATAATAAGTAAACAAATTAACACACAGTAACATCAATCACTATTAAAAATGTGCGTAAGGGGTGGCGTTTGGTGTGATGTCAACGGAATGATTTGTTATTGGTTTCGACGTTAAAAGTCTTTTTACGAGTTAATTAAAGATGTATTAAAGTACGTAGTCTTAAGTCAGAGGTCACAAAAAAGCTACAACATTTTTCAATCCCTCGTGCGGAAATTGAGACAGGTGAACAACCCACAGCTTGTAAAGTAAACAAAAATAAGGTAAACAAAGAAGAAAGTTTAGGTTTTGTTTGAAATTATATAGTAATATAAATAATAAAAATTTACAGATTAAAATTAAATGATATGATAATATCATTATTATAATGTAAATTTTTATCACGTGGATTTAACTTTATTTATAAATTAATTTTATCTTGATGTTAACGAGAGTTACCTTAAATGAAGTCTTAAATAATGTCATTAGGTACTTGCGAATTTAGTTTAGTGGAGTTAAAATTAAAGTTAATGAAATAAATGAAATGAGATTTAAAATGATGATGATAACGCTAAGAATTTGAGTAAATAAAATTAGAAGCAAACGTAACCTTGTGTTAATAGTTAATATCAAGAAAGAAATTTGGTAAAATATGTGAAGATATTTTTATATAAACGTGAAATGATTTTTTTTAAGTTATTGTAATCATATATATGTGTAAGAATTTAAAAAAATAAAAAATTTGTATTAAAAGTCATTTTGAAAAGATTAAATATTGAATTTTTTTTTAAAAAAATTGCTTAAATAAAATCGTGTTGATTTGTCGTAACGTGTGCAGTCAATCTTAAAAAATTTTAAGTTTCTTGAACTTTTATTTTATTGTCTGATTGAATAATCATACTTATCATCGCTGAAATAGAATCCACGTAGTATTAAAGTGAAGATAAGAAAGCTGTAAGGACGAATGTTTAATCATTTAAAGTCTATGTAATATATTATATGTATTGAATAAAATATTAATAAATATGTGGATGCTGATTTTAATTTGGTTGGTAAATATATTAGTAACCAGGAATTGAAACATCCTCGATTATTGTAGAAATAAAAAAATTAATTAAACCATAACACACCATTTGATCTAATAAATAAATTGAGGGAACAATTAATGTAATCAGGTACGTACACATAATTAATTAAATATAAATATTAAATAAAAGGAATTTTTAATTATTTTCTTCACTTTAGAATGTTGCAAAGGTCCATTATATCGTCGGCGAGCTTCGTCAACAAGTCGGAGTACTTGGTCCATGGCTGCTCGCCGGTCGGCGTCGGATCGGACGGCGAATCAACACCCCCACACTCGTCAAGGTCGTCCATCACGGCGGAGACGTCGATCTCAGCGGTGGCGATGTCCTCCTTCTGCACCGCCTCCGTGGCGCTGTCGTAGTTGTCCAAACCGTCCTGGTACCTGCTCCGGCAGTCGTCCAAGTTCGCCGCAAGCGCCTTGGGCGTCTTGGGGCCCTTGGCTTGTTGCTCGAAGCTGGCCATGGCGGCGAGGGTGAGGTTCTTGGACGCCTTGAGGAGGGAGACAACGACGGAGGAGGTGGTGGGGGTGGGGGCATCCGAGTCGGCGGTGGACATGAGGGTGGCCGCGGGGGGGGGGATCAGGTAGGGCAGGACGGAGGACTCGCAGAGTGAAGGGTAGGTGGTTTTCGTGCAGATGGACTTGACGGTGGCCGAGACTTTCGGTGCCGGCTGCGTTAACGATGATGGGATTATCGTCGTCATCATGGGTGCTAGCTTAGCCGGTGCCGGCGCTGGAAGGTTGCTGGGCGTCGACGGTGCCCGGGATGGGATCACGAGGAAGAAGTGGCGGCTGTTGCGCGGGCGGCAGTTGGCGGAGGCGGCCGGCAGGACGGAGTGGTAGACCAAGGAGAGGGCGAGCAGGAGGGTGTGAATTACTTTGGTGCAACCCATGACGTCGGTGGTGCTCGTCGTCGTCGTCGCCGCCGTCGTCCTCCTCCTCCTCCTCCTCCTGGTTTATAACAAGGTCGACTCCATTGATTTGTGGTCTTGTTTTGTTGTGCAAGCTTAGCTTCGATCTTCTTCTGTTTAATTCGTTGCGTCGACTCTGCTGGCTTGGCTGTGTTTAGGGTATGGTTTCGTGCGTGTCGGCTGCTTTGCATGCATGGCTTCTCCAATTAACCAATACACGTACCATTTGCGTTGTCGACACCTCATCCACCTTACCTGTTTGTTTAAGATATTACGTTTTTTTTATTATATATATATATTACCTGTGTATATATATAATAATATATATCAAATAATTTTAATATTTTATATTAAAAATAATAAATGTGTGTTTAGTAGCGAGATTTTTAATATACGAAATTTGTGATGTGTAATATTTTTATTAAACAGAACATATGAATAATAATTTTAACAATTTTTTAATATATTAGCTAAATGTAAAAGACAAAAATGTCCTCACCTTTATTATATTTCAAATTTCCAAAAAAATTGATTTGCAGCATTTTTAAGATAAGTTACTGATGGATTTTAACTTTATTTTCTCAAATAATTTGAATTTTTCAATTTCATATATAATCCGTGAAACATCAAATAAAATTCAATAAAAATAAAATAAGATTCGTTTCACTGTTGAAAAAATAAAGAATTCAATTTTTTGTTACTTTTTTAAATCACTCATTTAATCGATAAAAAAATTAATAATACATTTTTACATTGATTTTTGTGCTACAACGTGTCACCTCACCTTAAGTATTCCAAATCAAACTTAAAAGTTTAGATGGTAAATTGTATAATTTTTTTAAAAAAAACCTAAATCTCACTTCATCTAACCACATCTCTTAAATAAATACATAGTTCATACATCTTATAGATATGAGATAATAAAATTAAAAATTATTTAACTTCATTTTATTAATTATATTTAAATTGGAATAAAAAATATTAAACTTTTACTTAATTAATCGTAGTTAATTCATGTTTAAAATAATCAAATCCATTGCACGTGATAAAAAGTACAAAAATAATATAAAAAAGGAAAGCTTGTACTTTTGTAAAAAAAAATTAAAAAATGTAATAAATGATATATGATAAATGAAAATTTACATATATTCATCATATGTTGTTGATTTATATATGAAGGTAGCAAATGGTATATTCGTTGTTATAGGTTAAGATCTATGATCATTCAAACATATAATAACAGATTTTAAGTTTATAACAATAGGTTATCAAAATCTATTACTGAGAATTCGTTTATGTATATTAGAAATTAAAGAAAATGGAATTTTGGAAAAAGAAAATTTAGATGAGTCGTTTGTATGTCCAATGGAAAATTTAGAAAATCCGCATTTTCTCTTTACTTGTGTTCTGTATGCATGAAAAATTAAAGAAAATTTTCATATAAATTTTACCTACATGGTTAATAACTTTAAAAAATAAGTTCAAATATTCAAAATTAAATATTCAATTGTTCGACTTGTGGAGGTGGTTTTTCTGGTTTTTATGGTATTCAATATGCAAAACAAATCTTCTATTTTATTTTTGTGACTTTTTACTTTGTGGAGAGGACTGTGATGGACAAGTATTTGCGGTAGATGGTTGACTACGATGAATGAGCAACGAAAGTGAATGAATGGCAAAGGCAAATGAAGAAGATGAAGGTGGATGAGTAGCAAAGGTGGAAATAGATGAGTGGCAAAAGTAAAAGTGGACGAGCGACTATGATGGTTGTGAACATGAGTTTTGGCAGTTGTAAATACAAGATTCGATGGTCGTGAATATAAGCCATAGTCATAAGCGTAAGTGCAGCGACCTTAATTATTTTAGGATTGGTGGGAATTTCAGAGGGTGAGGAAAATAATACTTTTATATCATAAAAAAAATTCAAAATTTTTTGTTCGCACAAACGGTTGAAAATTAGGAAAATTTTCTTGATTTTTAGTTTCCTAATTTCGGTATATGTACAAACCTCTCCTAAATGTTGAATTTATTGTACCTATTGACAATTACACAAATATATCTTTGTAGTGATTATGAACAAATATGACATGCAAATTAGTTATTTATAAACTTGTAACTGTCTTTTTAATTTTCCTCTTTGCCCCTTCTTTTTCATTTCTTATTTTCTCTTGTTCTTTTTTTTCCCCCTTTTTTCTTTTCTAATTTCATTTTTCTCTTATTTTCCATTTTGTTTTTCTTATTTTCTTTTTCCTTTATTTTTTTCTCATATTTTTTATTTTAAACTTTTTCTTATTTCGTTTTTATTTATTTTTATTTCTTTTTCCTCTTACAAACATAGCACTGGATGTGATTTTCCATTAGACTTTTTAACCCCTTGGGGTCGAAATATCAAAATTTCTTAATATTAATTAAAAAAGCAAAAAACTAAGATTCCTTTCCTCAAATTTCGTCCTATAAAAAAATCAAAAAATTTAAATTCTTTTTCCTTATTACAAACCTTTCATACGCTCCAAAAGATATTTTGCAAGAGAAATAACATTTACAGGGGATTTGCAAAGGAAAAATAAAATCTGAATTTTTTATTATTAAAATAATAAAAATTTAGAATATTTTTAATTTTTTAAAAATTAAATATATTTTTAAATCTTTTATAATTTACACAAATTATCTCGTAAAATTTTTTATTTTCAAATTTTTAATATTTTAACGATAAATATTTTTTCAAACGTTCATTTTTATTAATTTTCAAGAGACACAGATCCCTTTTAACAGTACTTTACAATCATGAAAATATGTTTTATATCAAAAGATGTTTAAAATATCCGATTAACTTAAAAATTGTTGCAAAATATTTTAAAAATATTAATTTAAAGTTTTGCTATTACGTAAAAATCATGAAATACCAATGTAAATAGTAAACAACTCACCATATATTAATTATATTGTATTTAAAAAAGACACGTTTTGTAATGTATAGAATATATTATTCTAATTATAAAAAAGTCACTTTCAAACTTCAACTATTTTTTTTATTAAATTTGCTTTTTTAAGATTCGATTTTAATTGTCGAATTTGCGGTCAAACCAAATACTACTTTTGGTCAATTCGAGTATTTTAATTTACTTTAATTAAAAGTTATTTTATTATAAAGTTTGAAGTAATCTCAGTTAATCTCATTATTATTTTTATTCATGACGTGTGGGTCCCATTAAATTTTTAAAAAAGTACATTGGAATCTCACATACACCTTGGAATCTCACAAACATGGTTTTATTTTTTAGTGATATATTAATAGTTAAATGACTTTTTATTAAACTTATATAGTCTTAAATCTAAAACTTCATTAATTTGATTAAATTATCTTAAGGTAATATTTTTTTCTTTAAAATGAATTTTTTAAAAATGCAAAGAAATGATCTTTTAAGTATAAGCTTAGGCCATATTTGTTTGTTGAGTGTGTGATGTATAGAAAGTTAATAAAGTATATATTGACAAATAATATACATGTCATTTTCAATTTTTATGTCAATGACAAAACAATACGTACTTAGATGAACAGATATATTTTTAACATTTATATTTATTTTAACAATTAAGTAAGTGAACATAATATTATAATTATAATTTTTAATTCAACGTGCTTGAAAATCATAACGAAAGAAATAAAAAAAAGTAATAAAAAACATCTACGTCACGATGATCGTGAAATAAGTTGTGATTACGACAGAACCGTAATCAAAAGATACCATAGTCTAACAACAACTTTAATCATTTTAAACTAAATGATATTTATATATTTAAAAAGTATAAAAAAAAAAGTAAAAAATAAAAATATTATATATCTGAAAAAATATTTTTTTCACGTAAAAAGCAAATTCCCAAAATATCAAACAGAACGGGCAGTGGATCTTGTAGCAGTAGTAGCAGTCCAATGGCTGGACCATTTGGTTCCATTTCCTCGTCTCGGTCACCGCAGCCGAGTAACAAATACTGTTATCCTCTACCATAACGGTGACGTTCCACTCCTACTCACCTCACCTCACCTCCTGGAACGACGGCAGAAGCGGGGGAGGAGGGAGAGGAAGTACGGCCTCGTCGTGTTCCGGGATCAGAGAGCTGGCGGTGGTCGTGGGGACGACAGAAGAGGCCTATGTGACGGTTCCGTACAGACCCAAATCCCCATGGCCTATGCCGTGCCCGTCGGCACGGATGAGGCCACGGCCGACGCCTGGGCCTGCTAAAGTCGAGGTGGCTGGCAGATCTGGGTCGGGTTGGCGCGGCGATGGCGAAAAGGTGTCGGTTTGGAGGTATTTGGCTGTTGGGTCTTTTTCCGTTTGGGTCGACGAAAGGTGGTTGCTTTCTGTGTTTTTGCGGTTCATGTGATGTGGTTTCATGGTTCACGGTGGTAAAGGTTGGAGCTTTGCTTGTCATTCTCTCTTGGTTCTTAGTGGAAATCTTTGTCGTTGCTGCTGCAAATCCAATGAATTTGTTTTTTTTTCTTTTGGTTTGAGCTGCCACGAATCGAGGGTTTTGCATTTGAAGTTCTTCTATCTCCAATCTCCTTCTCGATCAACTAAAACTCTGTCTGGTTTTCTCAGAGTATTTCTAATTTTGTTTGAATAAATCTCGATTAGATGTTGTTACTTGCCTTCAGAATACTTCGAATTTGTGAATTCGTATGATTTTACTCTGTCACTCATCTCTTGTTGGATCAATTGGAGTTTGGCCCATTTTTCTGACTTGATCTGCCATTCTGGTTTGTGGTCTCATTCAGGTGTACTGGAGAAAATGCAAGGACAGGGACAAGGACTATTACTCCTTGCTCATTTACTTACTCTTAGTTATATTGAGTTTCGTGTTGATGCTGAATTGATGGATAATCCGTCAGGATCAACACCGGGAGCTCCCATTTCTTCCCAATTGGCTAGATGGAGTCCAGTAGCTCACCCTGAGATCACACCAGAAGCTTCTCGACCTCTCATGCCGACGAAACATTTGTCAACAGAGAGTTCATCCAGTCGACAAACATTCTCACCTGCTCAGGCTCCTGATTATGTATCTTTGGTTGCTGTTGGCCTCACTTCTTTAAGTTCATCACATATATCTATTGCTTCACCGAATCTGCATTCCTCACCCAGTCCTAGTCTCTCGCACCCCCCTACACTAGAGGCTTCTCCACCTGATGGTTCCATGCCTCCTACTTCAGCACAAGCCCCAGAGCCTCCTAGCACATCTGGTAAGAGTGTTTATTTTCTTTATTCCTTTGTGTTATCCCACAACAAACTTGATTAATACTAAGCTACTCAATTAAGTCACAGCATGGTTTTTGTGTTTAGAGGACCACTTTCTCTTATCTGGCACCCTGCATATGACACAATGTTAATGCCTTGGAACGTTGCATTAAGGATGTAAACCATCCAATCATGAGATGCATATAGGTCATTATAAACCAATACAATACTACAATATGGTTTTAAAATATTGATTCATCATTCTGATAAAGCAACTGATTGTTTTGGTCCTTACAATGAGTGCAGGATGTTGTGGACCTAACATGGTGCAGAGACGAGGCAGTCTTGACTGCCATTGTGTTTACCCAATAAAGGTTAAGCTTTATCTTTGGAATGTTTCTCTCAGTTCAAATTGGAGAGATGAATTCCTTGATGAGCTGGCTTCTCAGCTTAATCTGCAAGTGTCGCAATTTGAAATTGAAAACTTTTATGTAGTTGGCACATCTGGTTTGAATATGACAATGGATATTACACCTCATATTGGGATAAGTTTCTCTGCTAGCGAGGCTTCTGTAGTTAACGACTCACTGAATTACCATACTGTTCGTATTGATCCATCACTTGTTGGTAGCTACAAACTTCTCAATCTGACATATTTTATGCCATCACCTTCTCCTGGTAAATCAAAATTTTTGTTTCTACCTTTTTATTTGTTCTAAGTGACAAGTTTAGAATGCTATCATAAGATATGCCTTTCCACCAAAGGAACTGACAAAATAATAAAACATCAAACATTGTCTGTTTAACGCAACATTGTCTTTTGACCAAGCATCATGTTCATTTTATCAGGGTTTAGAGTTAAAATGGATTCTTGATGTCAATGATTCGGATCATCATCTATTTTTTTATAGACCAAATGATTATTATTTGCCTGTATTCATATATATGAAGTTAGATCCACAAAATGTTTACCGTAGTTGATTTTTTTTTCTTTAAGTTTTAGGATTTACTTGGTTTTATGGTACTGTGTATGCACTATGCAGTAATAAATATGGATAGATTATGGATATATTGAATGTGCATTGTCTTGTTTGATTCTGTTCACGAGGGATGTGAATCACCAATGAAATGCCATGGTTAAGCTCCAGTTCTTTTCTATAATTATGGGAAATGAAAACATAAACTGTTATGTTGTGCCATATCCTAATTGTTTGGTAAAGATAATGATTAATCTCATTATCCAATATGTCTTTAATGTGAACAAACTGGTAGCCTAGCTTATAGAAATCTTCAGGTCCATAGCTATACTTCTGGTATCATACTTTTATATTTGAAATATTTTATGTTGATCTGTGGTTGCAGCTCCAGCATCAGCAGCTTCACCAAGTTCTTTGCCACATTTATCATCGCCTGTTCACAAATCTTCCAATGAACATAGCAGCAACAAGCTTACAAATATAATTCTTATTATTGGAATATCTGTTGGGGCTGTGATCATAATCTTTTCCTCTGTGATGACTATCCGTTATTGCAAATCTGACAGAGGAAAGAAGGCCACGTCCGAAGAGATGGGTAAAATTTCAACTTTATGTATGCCATTCCCTTTCATATTTATTTTAACTGTCTGTCAATGGTCAGAGATAGGTAAAATCAACATATTTTGTCTGCAAGAACTTAAATGGGTGGGATAAAAAATCTAAGTTAGTTAAGGTTATTGATTTTATATTGTAGCATACAAAAAAGGTAAGTGTTGGAATGAAGTTGGAATAATAATTAATGGTTCAAAGCTGAAGTTGTTAAGATAATGATAGAAGATAGAATTATAATGATTAAACTTGTGGTAAAAATGAGATAGTTAATATTATTAATCCATATGTTCCATAAGTAGAAAATTTTTTCTGGATAATTTTCTTCATCATTTACCTACAAGAGGAAAGTTCTTTATTGCAAAGGATTGAAATGGTCATGCAGGGGTGCAAAATAAAATATATGAATGAAATCATGAATAATTTAGTTTTGGTAATAGAAATGACAAAAAAAAAATTCAATTTTAGATTTTAGCGCAGCTTGTAACTCTTTAGCATTAAATACTTATTTGATAAAAGGAGAGGAGCATTTAATTACATTTAGAAGTGGTTTAAATATTAGTCCATTAGATTTTTTACTTACTCGAAAAATAGATCAAAAAATGTGTAAAGATTGTAAGGTTATTTTAAAAGAAAACTTAACTACATAACATAAGTTATAAGTCTTAGATGCTAGTGTCAAGATTAAAAGCAGAAGGACTAAAATACATAAAAACCAAAAATTAGTTGGTGGAATCTGGAAGGGGAAAAGAAAATGATATTTAGAGATAACTTGTAATAGAACCATGGGAACTAGATGAAGAAGTAAGTAAACTTTGGAATTGTAGGAGTCTTATAAGATAGCTCCACTAGATGAAGAAAGTTGGTGGTGGAATGAAGATGTACAAGAGATAATTAAAAATACTATAAAAATTATTATAATAAAAAAGAATAATATGAAAACTATTATAAATTTAGATTTGAGAAAATTTTGAGAAGTATAAGTTAGCAGAAAAGAATTCTAATAAAATTGTTTGTGAAGTTAAAAAATCAAACTTTTAAGGAATTATATTATAATAAGGTATGCTATTAATATTAATTGCTTCCCCAAGGTGGTGTTTATTATTTTCTCCCATGAAACATGATATTTCTTTAGTCTGAAATTATGCCATTTGGTTCATTTTTGCAGCTAAAGCAACGTCAATAGATGCAATTTCCATCGAAGGATCCTTTGCTCATCCAAGCAGCACAAGATTTCTTGCTTATGAAGAGCTTAAAGAAGCAACAAATAATTTTGAAGCTTCAAGTGTGCTTGGGGAGGGTGGTTTTGGACGAGTCTTTAAGGGTTTATTGGCTGATGGCACTGCTGTTGCTATCAAGAAGCTTACAAGTGGAGGACATCAAGGTGATAAAGAATTTTTGGTTGAGGTTCAGATGCTTAGCAGGCTTCATCATCGGAATCTTGTGAAGCTTATTGGATACTATATCAGCCGTGAGTCTTCTCAGAATCTGTTATGTTATGAACTTGTGCCTAATGGAAGCCTGGAGGCATGGCTTCATGGTATGCAACTTTTCAGACACATTCCTCTTTTGTACTCAATTATTTGTAGCTTTTCTATTTTTTGTTCATCTGTTCCATGCTGACAAGGATTTTGATTTTCTGCAGGGCCTTTGGGGGCCAACTGCCCTTTGGATTGGGATACAAGAATGAAAATTGCTCTTGATGCAGCAAGAGGGTTAGCTTATCTACACGAGGATTCCCAGCCCTGTGTCATTCATCGGGATTTTAAAGCATCAAACATATTACTCGAGAATGACTTCCATGCTAAAGTCTCTGACTTTGGTCTTGCCAAGCATGCACCCGAGGGACGAACAGACCATCTCTCAACACGGGTTATGGGAACATTTGGGTAAAGGAAATCATGCTTATGGTATAACAAAGTACATAGTGATGGTGTACGTTATGTAGATTAACCATGAAGTTTTCCTCAGGTATGTTGCTCCGGAGTATGCCATGACTGGCCATCTATTGGTAAAAAGTGACGTATACAGCTATGGGGTGGTTCTTTTGGAATTGCTTACCGGAAAGAAACCGGTAGATATGTCACAACCTTCTGGTCAAGAGAACCTTGTAACTCGGGTTAGTCTACTTTGTTGATCTATATTCTTTAATGTCTTTTTATGGAAAATCTTTCTTCTTCTAAGTTAAATGCACATGTATCAACATATGCTTCATGAAAAAATTGATGTCATCTATATTTGTCAAACAAAATTGATTTTCTAGATTCTAAAAAGAAAACAGAAGGACAATTTAATTATCTCAGATTTGGTCAATTTTCAGGTGACTTGCCTAACATCATCTATGTCATACATGCACAAACAATACATGTTACTATGTTATTGTAATGCTTTTTGTGATGGTACGAAAGAGAGATTCATTTATCTAATGGAGAGTATAAGGGTTTTTATATGGGATATATTTCCTACAATATCCATATACCTAGATACCATACAATATCACTAACACTCCTTTTTGAGTTGGAATATAAAAATCATGCATGCACATCTTGTTACACAATTTTTTTTAAATATTAACATTTAATCTTTAAGTAAAAATATTAGCAAGCTATTGGGATGATCTAGTGTAAGGAGTGCAAATAGTTTTTGGAAGAGCTAATTCACAAATATAATGGCAAACGACTTCTATATATTTAGTACATTCATGAAAGGTTGAATCATTATTGATAAAGATAGTAGCTTGATTATTACAATACATATTAGGCAGATCAAGTTTGACATAAATTACATTTATGTCATTGATCCCTAACTTAGTTAAAAGTGTCTTAAGTTACATCATTTCACTAATTGTGTATGCCATAAATTAGTATTCTGTTTTAACAATAGACTTTGACAATTGACACAACATTCTATTTTCTACTGCATATAACAATGATGTCATCAACATAAATACAATAGCTTGATTTAGATTTTCTACTACCCTCTGCATATCTTGAATTTGAATGTACCTTAATATGCAAGGACTCTCATTGCACCTTACCAATGCACTATTCTAGGCTTATGTATAAATTGACTTGGTAGTTCCACCATATAAGAAATATCAGGATAAGTACGGTAAGGTAAATTAGTTTCCTAATTCCCAATCAACCTATGGTATCTTCCTACATTTTGGAAGTGCTTGTAGGATGTATCCTAAAATGGAGGATTTTGTTCCATAAGTGTGTGTTCAAACATGTATACTGGTAGCTTAGTTTCCTTCAATTAGTCAAAGAGATACTTTCCTTATAAAAGAACCATCTAATTTCTTGAATATACAAAGTCAATGCCTAAGAAATATCTTAGTTTCCCTGTATCTTTGATAATAAATTGTTGTGCTAGTACTCCTTTGTCTCTTGGATTACGTGAAGTTACTATTTGTTAGTAAAATGTCATTCACATATTTTGTGAGTATAATATATCTTGTAGAGCTCTTTTTTATAAGAATCGAATGATCCACAACACACTACCCTTTGTACCACCCTATGGATCCATCAACTGTATGTTTGACAGCGAACACTCATTTACAATTGACCACTGTAGCATTGTATTTAAGGTCAGCATTACATCATCTATGTCAGCCTTTCAATGTGGAAGGGTTAGGGATTCATTAATTTTGAGGAATAGATTATGATGACAAAAAAGTGTACATTGGTGAAAAGTGAGGTTAAAAGAATGATAATAAATATATTGAGAAATAGGATGCATAGTAGTTCTTGTATCTTTTTTGTGGGCTAGACAAGTGGACTTGCATTTGGTAAGGAGGTTGGCATGGTAGTTCGTCAATGCTAATTGACCTGTAATGGACAAAATATTTCTGGTAAGGTGATTGTCTTTCCTTTGTAAGTTAAGTGGCTAGATTAATGAAAGGAGGTTAAGCTGAAGGGTCATTTCTAGATAAGGACTTGGACTTGTCAAAATGAGGAGTATCCTCTGAAAAGTTAACATCAACAGATATAATAGACCATAATAATTTAGGTTACGTCCTATGAGCTCTATCCCTACTCATCATAATGAACTAGCTCTACCCACACATCATAATGAACTAGCTCTAATAAACTGTACTAGAAGACAAATCATGACTCCTATAGGTGGCACGGAATTACTTACCCAAATGTCATGACTTGCACCTAATAGGACTTATACTAACTCAAGGTAATGCCTCTTAAAGTTTGAGTAGAGGAACGATCAAGTTGACAATGCCATAAATAGGAAGAATCATCACTAGAAACTGTAATTAAGGCAAGTCCACGAAGAACATCATCATGAGCTGGCATATAAACACCACAATTTGTTTGTGGTTCAAACCAATCCTCTTCATTGGCTGGAAATCCTAAAAAGTACAATGAAAAGTGACAAAGGTAATACAAAAAAAAAGTTATTTAATAATGACACTGATAAATAAAAAGTTAACAAGAAAGTTTGGAATATAAAACACTATTTCAAGGGAGAGTTGCCAGGTTGCTTGGATATCACCTTCTCTAGAAACTGTTTGCCTTCGTCTATTAGCAAGTGTGACAAAATGAATGTTGGACATTTCCAATAGGCAACGAAAAATGTTCTTTGTGCCTAACATGTGAGTAGACACACTAAAATCTATAATCTAAGAATTATAAGAAGTTGTATGCAAGACATTTATAGTTGAGGTTATAGCAAGAACAGCTATGGTTGTGGAGGACTAGGTGGCTTGAAGCTGAAGTAGCTCTTTGTAGTCAAATTGTAAGATGGTAACAAATTGCTTTGGAGGTACATCTGATGTAGAGGAGCATCAGAGAACACAAAGTGAGTTGAAGGTGGGTGGCTAAACTTTTCCTAACAGAAATTTAAGGGACGATTCTTTTGGCTGCAGTGTTCACATGGGGCATGATTGTGTCCTCCAGGGCGTCCCCAACTTCCTTGGGCATTGTTGTCCTGGCCTCCATGTTTAACTCTCGTAGACAAGGCAACTTTCTCAGTTCTCATCGAAGCTGTAGCAATGGAGATGCGGAGAACTCTAGAGAATCTGGTCTGAAGCAACATAATTGACTCAGTGCCAAGTATGTGACCTTCAATTTAAGTAACCAAGTTGGGGTTGAGATTGGCAAGGATGATGACACAACAAGCTCTTCCTGGTAGTGTTTCAAGGTGACAATGTCAACAACAAAGGGCTGATACACTTTCAGCTCATCAAGTAAGGTTTGCAAGTTACTTAGTAATCATAAATAGTGTGGTCACCCTAAGGTTGTGTGAATAACTGTTAGTAAATCTCATAAACACAAACCATGTTTTGTGTATTACCATAGGTGACTTGCAAATTTGCAGTGTCTCCTAAATTCATTTTGCAGGTTGCATCCAAGAGATGCTCTACGCAATATTTTCTTCTATACCATTAATGATCCAAGAGATAATAACACAATCTTTTGCATACCTTTTAGCATTGTTGGTAGCCTTGATATCCGCAGGGTCTTTAAAAATATGTTTTTCCGTCATACATGTGGCTAAAAAAGTTTCAAACTCATTAGCCCATAATACATAATTGGTGGTATTGAGTTTGACACTTGTGACAATAGGATTTTTGGTCTGAGTTTTGTTGGGGGCTGCCTTGATGCAAAATGTCCCAAGAGAAAGGAGTGGATTATTATTTAAGGAGGGTTTGTGCAAATTGGATTCTTCTAGAATTCGGGTGAAATGGAAAGTGAGGGAATGCTTTAAATAAATGTAAGGTGTTTATGTAGCATAGAAAGTGAAGGAAAGTTTTAAACCTATAAATATGTAACATTTCAGGTATTCTATAATCCTGAAATGGAAAGTGAGGGAATGCTTTAAATAAATGTAAGGTGTTTATGTAGCATAGAAAGTGAAGGAAAGTTTTAAACCTATAAATATGTAACATTTCAGGTATTCTATAATCCTGAAATGGAAAGTGAGGGAATGCTTTAAATAAATGTAAGGTGTTTATGTAGCATAGAAAGTGAAGGAAAGTTTTAAACCTATAAATATGTAACATTTCAGGTATTCTATAATCCTGAAATGGAAAGTGAGGGAATGCTTTAAATAAATGTAAGGTGTTTATGTAGCATAGAAAGTGAAGGAAAGTTTTAAACCTATAAATATGTAACATTTCAGGTATTCTATAATCCTGAAATGGAAAGTGAGGGAATGCTTTAAATAAATGTAAGGTGTTTATGTAGCATAGAAAGTGAAGGAAAGTTTTAAACCTATAAATATGTAACATTTCAGGTATTCTATAATCCT
>JAMKPZ010003750.1:0-16649 GCA_024699675.1 Amphibolis antarctica | reverse complement strand
TCCATCAACCCAAAAGACACTTCTGATTATATGATCTTCATCTAATTCAAAACAGAAGAAATAATTTGGATCCTTATGACTTTGTTGCTGAAAATACTATACTACCGTCATACATTCCTTGCCCATATTATTCTTTCACCTAGTCCTGTTAAGGTGAATAACTTGATCAGGACCAATATTTTGCTGTGACATTTTTGAAAGAACATTTGCCACTTTGGAAGGTTGAATGCCACTTTCTGAGAGGGTATTTAGCAACCCTTTTGATACAGATGATATATTTCTATGAGATCTTAACATCTTCGATTTTACAGGAGATGCAAGAACATGATTATGCTCTTTAACAAATTTCTCAACCACCCACACATTTAATTCATTGTGCACCACGTAAAACCTTGTAGCACAACCCTCCTGGATGTCTCATTGTCTGCCCACATCACTTCCCAAGCAACATTTTTCATTCATACCCTTATGTCCCTCTTTATAACAAACAAAATTACGTGCTATTAATTCTCCACTAACTTTTTCTAATAGCAAAACATTTCTTCATTACATATGCATTATAAAAATTATATGCATCATCCTCCGAAGAAAATGCCATGGCATGGTGTGGACTTGCACTTCCTTCTCCTTCTCCATCAGGATGGCTAGTCGACCCTTCCATTCTAATATTGAACTCTAAGTCATCAAGTCCTTGCATTTAAGAATAGTCTTGTTCGAGCCATTATACTTGTTGTTTATCGTACAATAACTTTTGACAATTCCAGAATGGTTGATTCTTTAATTAAAAGTGCGACAATAATGGAGTGAGACTTTGAAATTATCAACCAACATTTAATTAAAGTTATCAATCTGTAATTATCAACCACTCTGTAAAGGTGTACATATTACGACCTTTTAATTACCAACAGACTAAGATAAATAACTTTAAATTTCAAAATACGTTGATAACTTTACAGAGTAGTTGATGAGTAACATTTCAGATTAAACATATTTTACTTTGGTCTAACTAACTTTTTTCCCAAAAAGTGTTGCAAACATTTTTCCCCCAATAAATGTTCATTCATGTTAAATGAAAGTATAATAAATGCACTTAATAAATCAACTTTTGAAAACATGAAAGCACACCTGTAACTCGTTGCTAATTGACGTCCTTCCGTATTCCATTTGATAACTTTAAAAAGATCGAAGGTAAGACGAGGGGACTTCCAAGGGGACGACGAATCACAGGTGACGATGATTGGGGAAAAAGAATTGCAAATCCCAAATCTCATGTGATTTTTTTTGTGTTAAAATAAATGGACTGCTTTTACGCAAGTGTCATCAACGGGAGTTTTTTTTTAGACACTCTCTCTCTTAATCAAACAGCTGTTAATCTTTAAATTAACAGGTGCCTACAATAGTGATTTCTGTAAGCGCCTACTGAACCATTTTACCTATATATATATATATATATATAGTTCAATCTTTTAGTAGCACATATAGAAAATGAATTCTATTGGTAATCAAATTTAAGTTATTCTTTTAAATTTTTACTCTCTTTATTGAAATATGATAGTTTGGTAATTTTGGTGTTTTAATTTGATATTGAAGAGGGAGGTGGAGAAATTAATAAAAGAATGAGAAGAAATGATGATAATTAATTTTAATACATTTTCAATTGTTAGATTAAATATCCATAGAATCAATTTATTATAAGTATCTTTAAAATAGATATATAATAATAATAATTAATCCGATGCACCTCCATCAATATATGTGTGTGTATGTACATATATACACACACATACACACAAAAAGTGTGAACGAGTTTGTTATATCTCAAACTCAATGTCTTCGTTGAAAATTCAAGAAAAAAAAAATTTAAAAGGAAGATTTACTAATGAGAAAGGATACAAATACACCTTTCAATAAATCTGAAAAAGTTATATACAAAATGTAAACAAATGTTGTCCATTATCACGGGAAATTTGTTATTGGCAAAATGCTGGAAGTCAACCCCAACCTCACCGGAAACCACGGCTCCTTCCAGCGACCGCCGTCATCGCGGGCCGTCTTCCACCGCATCCACCGTGTACGTGCAACAAGTCGTCGCCGCGCCCCACGTTACACGTACCACCACCGCCATCGTCCCTCCACCTTCCCGGAAACTTCCCCAACCAAACACGAACGCGTACGTCAATTCCCCGCCACACCTAGGTGCTGGTTTTTGGACGACCGTGCGTGGAACGGGGCGCAAACGTCGGGGATAGGCGGCTAGCTCACATGCATATTTGCACCTGCGGCGCCGCGCTGAACCGCCGCTTGTTCTTTGGCGCAGCGGAAATGGGACCGGCCTCCCCTCCTCGCAGTCCTCCGCTCCGCTACGTTCCTAGCTTCCGGGTCGTCGGTCGATTGTTTCCCATCCTTGCATGGAATAAAAAGGACAAACAAACGAAGACTTTGGATAATGATGGGCCGCCAGCGCACAGGCGTCGTCCGGAAAACTCTCTCGGCGGCCACCGAAGTCCGCAAGGGCTTCCGCGCCCGTGCCTCCGGTTGTCAAATCCGATACGTCTTCCTTCCTCTGCCGTCGCCGCTTACGTCATATACAGCTGTCATTCAGTCCCGGTGCCCCGTTTGGCGTATCCCTTGTGAATGACAGGTTTTGGTTTAGTAGCAATTTTTTCGTCAGGAGTAGAAAAAGATATTTTTTATATAAAATAGAGAAAAATAGATATATTTTTTGAAAATAAGGTGAAATTATTTTGAAAATGGAGTGATTTTTAGTTACGACAAAAGTCATATCAAAAGAAGCTCTTATTTGTTTACGGTATATCTTTATTTTCACTATATAATATAATGTTCTATGTTAACATTTATCAAATAACTTTAACATTTTAAATTAAAAATATATATTTAAATACTTACATCATAAATCATATAATATTTTTTAAAATATAAATCATATTTCACCTAATTCTACTTATTAAACAAATACTCCCATAAACGGATTTAGTTCTCTAGTACAAAACAATGTGTTTCAGTTTCTCAAAGAATTAAAATTAAAAGTAATTTTACTTATGATACCTAAATTACGTAATAAATTGTAAGATAAAATTTTATAAGAGGGTAAAATGGTTCTGCAGGCGCCTACAGAAGTCACTTCTGTAGGAACCCCTTAGATTAAAGTTGAACGGGTGTTTAATGAAGAGAGAGAGTGTCCGAAAAAAAAACTCTCGCGTCGAAAAAAAAACTCTCGCAATGACACCCGCGTAAAAAAATTCACAAAAAGTCACTTGCGAGATTTGCAATTTGCAATTCTTTTTCCCCAATCGTCGCCACCAGAATTATTTTTAAATATTTAATCCAAATATTTTTTAAGTAAAATCGAATTATTTTAAAAAAAATTCACAAACTTCTTTTTAAACGACACATGGAAAATAATCGATTGAAAAGTGAGCGTTTTTAAATATTTAATCAAAATACTTTTAAAGTAAAATCGAATTAGTTTTAAAAAAATTCACTCTAATATTTAAGTGAAAAAAAATCCACCCTAAATTATTTTAATTAAACACTACATATTTGAAATCGAATTATTTTTAAAAAAATCCACCATAATATTTAATTTTAAAAAAATCCTCCGTGAATTATTTTTATTAAACACTACATAATTAAAATCAAATTATTTTAAAAAAAATCCACCCTAATATTTAAGTGAAAAAAATCCACCCTAAATTATTTTAATTAAACACTACATAATTAAAATCGAATTATTTTTTAAAAAATCCACCCTAATATTTAAGTTAAAAAAATTCCACCCTGAATTATTTTTATTAAGCACTACATAATTAAAATCAAATTATTTTAAAAAAAATCCACAAACTTCTTTCAAATTTAATCACCGTATTCGTAATTAATGAAAAATTAATTAATTTTTATAACTTAATTAATACAACAATTTGAAATATACAAATTTTTAAAGTTAAGGGAGAGAGAGTACACACGTATTTTTAGGTGAAGAGAGAGTATGTTTTTAAATTTCACTTACACGAGAGAGAGTGTTTTGTTAAACGACGGTCTTTTAATACAATCGTTCGGTCGTTTACCATAAAACGCTGGACTTCTAATATAATTGTCCGGCTATTTACCATAACATGCCGATTCACTTATTGAAAACACTCTCTCTCTTCACCTAAAAAGATGTGTGTACTCTCTCTTCCTTAATTTGAAAAATTCACTCACGTACGTATATTTCAAACTGTTGCATTAATTAAGTTATAAAAATTAATTAATTTTTCATTAATTACAAATACTGTGATTAAATTTGAAAGAGGTTTGTGGATTTTTTTAAAATAATTTGATTTTAATTATGTAGTGTTTAATAAAAATAATTCAGAGTGGATTTTTTTTTCACCTAAATATTAGGATGAATTTTTTAAAAAATAATTAGATTTTACTTAAAAAATATTTTGATTAAATATTTAAAAACACTCCCTTTTCAAACGACACATGGAAAATAATAGATTGAAAAGGGAGTGTTTTTAAATATTTAATCAAAATAGTTTTTAAGTAAAATCGAATTATTTAAAAAAAATTCACCTTAATATTTAAATGAAAAAATCCACCCTAAATTATTTTAATTAAACACTACATAATTAAAATCTAATTATTTTAAAAAGAATCCACCCTAAATTATTTTAATTAAACACTACATAATTAAAATCGAATTATTTTCAAAAAATCCACCCTAATATTTAAGTTAAAAAAAATCCACCATGAATTATTTTTATTAAACACTACATAATTAAAATCAAATTATTTTAAAAAAAATTCACCCTAATATTTAAGTGAAAAAAATCCACCCTAAATTATTTTAATTAAACACTAATAATTAAAATCGAATTATTTTAAAAAAAATCCACCCTAATATTTAAGTTAAAAAAATTCCACCATGAATTATTTTTATTAAGCACTACATAATTAAAATATATTTATTTTAAAAAAATCCACAAACTTCTTTCAAATTTAATCACAGTATTCATAATTAATGAAAAATTAATTAATTTTTATAACTTAATTAATACAATAGTTCGAAATATACGTACGTGAGTGAATTTTTAATTAAATTATAAAAATTAATTAATTTTTCATTAATGACGAATACTGTGATTAAATTTCAAAGAGGTTTGTGAATTTTTTTAAAAATAATTCGATTTTATTTAAAAAATATTTTGATTAAATATTTTAAAATACTCCCTTTTCAAACGACACATGGAAAATAATCAATCGAAAAGGGAGTGTTTTTAAATATTTAATCAAAATATTTTTTAATTAAAAACGAATTATTTTTAAAAAATTCACCCTTATATTTAAGTGAAAAAACATCTACCCTAAATTATTTTAATTGAACACTACATAATTAAAATCGAATTATTTTAAAAAAAATCCATCTTAAATTATTTTAATTAAACACTACATATTTGAAATCGAATTATTTTTTAAAAATCCACCCTAATATTTAAGTTAGAGAAAATCCACCGTGAATTATTTTTATTAAACACTACATAATTAAAATCAAATTATTTTAAAAAAAATCCACCCTAATATGTAAGTGAAAAAAATCCACCCTAAATTATTTTAATTAAACACTACATAATTAAAATCGAATTATTTTAAAAAAATCCACCTTAATATTTAAGTTAAAAAAATTCCACCCTGAATTATTTTTATTAAGCACTACATAATTAAAATCAAATTATTTTAAAAAAAATCCACAAACTTCTTTCAAATTTAATCACCGTATTAGTAATTAATGAAAAATTAATTAACTTTTATAACTTAATTAATACAACAGTTCGAAATATACGTAAGTGAATTTTTAAAGTTAAGGGAGAGAGAGTACACACATCTTTAGACATCACATGTGAATTTAAAATTTCAGGGTAGATTTTTTTTAACATAAATATTACGGTCCATAAACGGTAGTTCCATGCGTCACTTCTTTATTCACGTCTATAAACGATAGTTCCGTGCATCACGTCTTTGTTTTAACGGTAGTTTCGTAAAATCCTTGACAAATGCAGAAGTTGAATACTCCCCATAGAATAGTGCGTATCGTAATTGAAATTAAACACAACGACACATGGAAAATAATCGATTGAAAAGGGAGTGTTTTTAAATATTTAATGAAAATATTTTTTAAGTAATCAGTTAAAATCGAATTATTTAAAAAAAAATTCACCCTAATATTTAAGTGAACAAAAATTCCACCCTAAATTATTTTAATTAAACACTACATAATTAAAATCGAATTATTTTATAAAAAATCCACCCTAATATTTAAGTTAAAAAAAATCCACCCTGAATTATTTTTATTAAACACTACATAATTAAAATCGAATTATTTTAAAAAAATCCACAAACATCTTTCAAATTTAATCACTGTATTCGTAATATATGAAAAATTAATTAATTATTATAAATTAATTAATACCACAGTTCGAAATATACGTACGTGAGTGAATTTTTTAAGTTAAAGGAGAAAGTATTTTTAAATTTCACCTACATGAGAGAGTGTATTTTTAAATTTCACCTGCTACATTAGAGAGAGTGTTTTTAAATTTCTCCTATTGTATGAGAGAGAGTGTTTTTAAATTTCACCTTTATGAGAGAGTATGTTTTTAAGTTTTTAAATTTCAACTGTCAATCTCAAGATCGACGGACACCTACAAAACTCGTACCATCTTTATAATATATAGGACTTTTATAAAAGATTGACAATTCATTTTGAAACACATCTTTAATCATCAGAACTTAAGATAAATTATTAATAATAATAATAATAATAATAACAATACACACCACGACACAACACAACAGGACAGAACAAATCGAACAATTATCGCTAGCATTTTGTTGTTTCAGGCGCACCCCCCACCCGACGAGGTTCCATCAAATCGTATCCCAAACTGTGATAAGGATGGATGAGGAGGAAGAAGCTTTCAACACGTGGCCACCACGTTGTCGTCGCACTGTCACCACCGTTGCCACGTGCCGCCACCGCGTAGAGACCACCAACCGACGTGCTGGCTACCGAGAAACTACGCAAGAAACAAGAAAAAGGGAAAAAAAAGAAAAGAAGCTACGGATCTAATCGGTAATCACGTACTTTAATGATAATTTCATAATTAACAGATTTCTTATTAAAATTTAAAATTATCTAGGTGTAAAAGAAAAAGTTGATAGTCACGTACGTCGGCCTAATCACGTTGGAATAAATAATTCTCTGCACGTGCTAGTCGACAAATCCACGATTAACAACGCACCCACCACTCTCTCTGACTGCATCTCATTGGAAGATAAGGACCATAAGGTTCTTGTTTCTGTGTCTAATCTCGAAATTAAAAATTCATTTATCTTAATAAAGTAGACGATTAATCAAGATACCGAACTTCTTCTGACATCTCGCTATCTATTATCTAACCATAAAAAGTGAATGAAATTGTCCTTCGAAATTTTTTTTATATATATTTAAATCTTATTCGTTTCTGATACAGAGATCGATACCGGTGAAATTGCACGTTGAAAAGCCCGACCCCACTCCTGATCGGACGAGTGGGCACGGATGGGTTTTGGCGACCAACTGGCGGCACTTTTAACTACTACCGTTGAATATTGCGGCACGTACAGGAGAAAGGCGGAGGCCATTCGGCAAATGATTTGACCGATTCTGGAATTTCCACCACCGTCGAGATCGGATCGTACGGTGGTAGCGCGCGGTGCCTAGCCTCCTCCCTCCCGTGGTCAGCCACATCCCAGTTGGTGGTGTCGGCGTTAGGAGCGTGGGATTTTTGTGAGCATTCGTTTGTTGTTCGTTTGGTAAAATTAACAGTTTAAATGAACTTAAAATTTATATTTTTTAAGTTATATAATTTTTGAAGTAAATTTTTTTTATAGCTACAGTGAATTTTATTTTACTAAAATTAATTAGTTAATAGAAAATAACTTATAAATGATATAAATATTTTAATTTTACTTATTATTTTTAATATGTGACTATATTTCCTAACATACTCTCGTACTTGTGAGTCATTCATTTAAGTACTTTATATAATATGAATTGACTTAAATATTATGTAAATTTTATCTTATTAAAATTAATTATTTAGTGAAAAATGACTTATAAATGATATAAATGTTTCAATACTCATTATTTTCAAAATGTGATTATTTTTTCCAATACAGTGAAAACATTTATTTAGATTACACTTTGTTAAAAACCTTGCAAACTTTTTTTCTAGACTTACAATTTTAATTTCAAGTGAGAGTTATATTTTTGTAATTTTAAATTAAAAATAAGAAAAGTACAGCTTCCGTGAAGAGTCGAAACTTCGGACAAACTAAATCAGATTTACCACGGAATCTTATCTTAATGCACAGTGTTTGCTTAATTAATTACCACATGCAGAATCTAACCCCGCGTTAATTGAGGTGACGTGCCAATCTTCTGGATTGAGGATCCACCTCTGATCAGATTTAGATTCTGTCGTCTGCAAGTTGTTTGATTAGCTTAATTGCAGTGCTCAGATTAGGAACGCACTCCAGGTTTTCGGAGGAGAGAAACTTGAAGAACCTTTTGAAAGTACAGCACGGGGCTGTTGCATATATATATATATACCTTGGTTGGTTTAGGCATATATGTATAGATATATGCAGAAGGAAGATAAAGTTTGAAACAGGCAGCAGGGCTAGCTGACGGGTCCTCCAAAGTGAATAAAAGCTTGGTCATAAATTTGCCGGTTTAAGAACACGTCCACCCAGAAAGAGAGCCCCACTGAGGGAGGAAAAGTAAGGAACCAATGATCGGTCTCTTGAAAGGTGAATAAAAAGGAAGGAGGAGAGAAAGGAAGAGGGGAGACCAAGTACAAGTACAACAGACGTCGCATATTATTGGTAATATTCCTCGCTAATTATATTATTAAGCACGTCATTTGAAAACCAAAAAAAGAGGAGAACGCAATTGTACGAAGTCTTCTTCGTTTTCCAAGTGCCTTGTCCAACACGCATCTTTTAATTTATTTTATCTACACAATAACGTCGTTCGTCTATTTAAGTGGTCCTCTTCCCAATCTATTATTCTTTCTTAACACCCCTTCTTCTCTCATATCACCAGCTTTCTCTCTCTATCCATCTGCCTCTCCTCCTCCTCCTCCTTCTCCTTGTCTGTCTGTTCATCTTCTCGAGATCTGGAACCCCTTTTGGGTCCTCCAATTGATCTTGGTTGCCAATTGGAGTTGGTGTTGGGTTCTGTGATCTTGTTGCATATATCACTGTACCCACCGATCAAATCCTTTTTTTTTAAGGCGTGGTTGAATTCCCTAGCTACTGTACCTATATGTATGATGGGTACCACCATCGGAGACGCCGCTTCATTGCTCGGGTCCGGCAAGGAGAACTGCATAGATCTCCCTCCCGGCTTTAGGTTCCATCCCTCAGACGAGGAGATTGTGACCCACTACTTGTATGAAAGGGTGAAAGACGCCGCCTTCTCTGCAATTGCCATTGGGGAGGCAGACCTGAACAAGTCCGAGCCATGGGACCTTCCAAGTAATTTACTCAGATCCCCTTTAATTCTTCCATCTCCTATGTTTTGATTTGTTGGCTTGTGTATATATATATATATATGTATATCTATAGTCGATTGATCTGGTCTTTAATTGTGTTGTTAATTTGTCTCTCTCAGAGCTGGCTACCATGGGGGAGAAGGAGTGGTACTTCTTCTGCGAGAGAGACAAGAAGTACCCAACAGGGATGAGGACGAATCGAGCCACGAAGTCAGGGTACTGGAAGGCCACGGGGAAGGACAAGGAGATCTACAAGGGGAAGGCGTGTCTGGTTGGGATGAAGAAGACTCTGGTCTTCTACTTGGGTAGAGCGCCAAAAGGAGAGAAGACTAATTGGGTCATGCATGAATACAGGCTGGAAGCCAAAACCTCCTACTGGAAGCTCCCCAAATTTGCCAAGGTATTGATTGATCCAATCCAGCTCCCGATTAATTAATTAATCACTTGTCTATCTTGATTATGTATGTATATATAACTAGATCGATCTCATGCCCAATTAAGTGATCAATCTGATCGACCTTGTTGCTTTCTTGTTGATATCTATCTTGTAGGACGAATGGGTTGTGTGTAGGGTCTTCCACAAGAGCATAGGACTGAAGAAGAAGCCGGAAACCGGCGATGGCGCCGCCTTCTGCTCTATGATTAATCCATCTGCAGCCTTCAGAGACGACGATATATCCTCGGCGGCTCTCCCACCACTTGCAGAATCGCCCTACCTCATGTCCAACCCCCACAACCCTGGTAGGACATGCTTGGTCGAAGGCGGTACTCATTTCAGGGAGACCCAGCCCACCGGTGCAACTCCATCGATGCCCCCCTACATGAGGACGACGGCGGAGCAGTATCAAGCGCCGGACATCCACAATTCTCTCCCACTCACCTACTTCAACGGCACCACCAACACGGCCGCCACCACCACCCCCACCATGCCTTCCAACATCGTCCCTCCAAGCTTGTCCCACCACCACCCCACCCCAAACGCGGGCTACTACTCTCCCCATGGCGAGGACTACTACTTCGGCAAGCGCTACGGTGCGGCGGCGCCACACCATGCCGACGTGACCCCCTCATCTCCGCTGCGGCGGCAGTACTGCAAGGTGGAGCAGTTGCACTTCCCCTCCAACCACTCCGGCATCGGCGGCGCCTCGCCGGAGACGTCCGGGGTCCACGGCGGCAACCACGAGCTCTACAACGACATAGCCGACTGGCAGATTTCGTCTCGGACCACCCTCGCCGATTTGGATAACTTATTGAACAAGTACAGCTAGCTACCAATCAATCCGGCGGCCTCGTTACACACACACACATATATATAATTATGCATCTATCTCGTCAATTTGAATGCTTTTCACGTATATTTGTGTAATTCATGGATCATTTGAGGGAGATGAAGGGCATGATGCACCCGCGGATCCATGTTGTAAATAGCTAGGATTTGCTAATTAGTCTGTAATTAGCCACATGCTGCTTGTCAAGCTCCATATATCCATGATCGCGCGATCACACACAGATGATTCATTCATACTTAATTTAATTTGCAGCGCTCTTGTTTAATTACCGCACCACATGCATCTTTCGTTCAATTAATTTGTCACAAGGGAGGAGTTTGTATTTTTTAAAATAAATAATAATAATTCGTTCACAATTTTTAAAAATACAAATCTCCGATTGATTAAATGCTTGTATGCGTTCTGTCTCTTGACCAATAGGATCGGCCGTTTCGGTTTTAATATATATATATATATATATATATATATGACAGCAGTGCATGCCTGTGCTGTCTTAGTTAATTACCTTTAATTTTTGAATAATTTTGTGTATATTTAAATTTAAAATAGGCTATTTTTCCCACATATTCTTCGTATTCGCCAACGCGAGAAGATAATTTTGATTTAAAAAAGTAACGTAAAATTACATTTTATCAATTCCCACCGTACAAATTAATTAATTAAGCTAGCGTCGCTTGCGTATTCGATTCGTTTACAACATCCGCGCGTATACTTCCTTCCATGTACGAGAAAGAAAAGTTAATTACAGTAATTTAGTTAGTTAACAATAGATTAATAGTGACCTTTATAATTCGTATTAAACTTAATTATACGAAGTTGAACTCAATCATGCACCTCTCGTTACTAATTTCTTTGAATTAAAAATTCGCATATTCAACGTCCAAATAAATTTACGTATATCCGCTTAGTAGATATATAACTAAACTACGCACAAGTAGTCAAAGTAGAATATTTAAAAGAGTTCACATCAAATTAAAAAAAAAAACGACAAAACGTGAATTTGTTTAATGTTAACCCTTGACTTAATGATACCGACTGAATTTAAATTGTAATTTTACGTATTTAAATTCGGATAAACACGAAAATTATTATTATGTTTGTAAAAAAAGAAGATTATCCATTCTTCGGAGGGAGAGTTAAAAATTTGAAAGAGAGAGAGAGAGATCGACCACGTGACGGTGTGAGATGGGAGGCTCGGAGGCCCACGTGACATTTGACTCTCTTTTTTCATTTTACAAGCACGTGATGGTTTTTTTTTGGTAAAATTACAATAATAAATTGAAAGAAATGCGAGTTTTCCCTGTTGAAACCAGAAGAGATCGAGATGTTTTTCCAAGTCAACTGCCGTAATTTACGGAAAGAAATGCGAGTTTCAACTGCAAACAAAAATAATATGACAATTAATCAAAATTAAATTTTAACTATATTTTTTTCTGCGAATTAAGATAAGCCTAATTGTTAACCAACGTTATAAGCAAATCAGATTTGAGCATCGACCAACTCGGCCTGTAGTTGGGTCAACTAATTAATGGTTAATTAACTGTAAAAAATCGAGTCGATCAGTAAAATTAAGGTCACGTTTGGGATTGATTTTAATCGACTTCTAAAATTACTTTTAATAACGTAATTATTATTATATAAATTTTAATATATAAACTTTTGTCACTTTAATTACTATGTAGTTTTAACTTTATTTATAAAACTAATTTTATATTTAATTTTATCTAACTCTTGAAACTGAAGCTCTCTCCAAACACAACTTAAGTAGTTGATATCAATCATTCAATCTTCCAACCTAGTTAACCTAACCAAATAAAAGATGGAAAATATTTATTATTTCATTTAATATAATCTAGTATCTATTACTTTGATAGTTAATGATATTATAAATTTATTTTGAACACGTTTCAATATATAAGAGTGAAAATGATAAAGATAAAAGTTGGGTTGGCTAAATAATTTTATTAATTTCTAATAGTAAATCGATTAACTTCAACATGTATGGGTGGTCCAATGGTTATTATTTAATCCTTAACCAATAGATAAATGATCAATCGTTTACCAACCAAACATAAAAAGTCTCGGTGCATTTCATCTGTAAGCACATGCAATTTGTAGCCAAACATAAATAAATTGATCGGTACCTACAAGTCAAAAGTGAAAAATACGTACCATCCTTTGGAAACTGATAAAAGGTCAGTAAAAGCCTCAAACAAAGTATGAGAGGTGACCAAACATCTATATTTTAAGATTTTATCTTATTAAAATTAATTAACCATAAGTAGAAAAAGTCTTTGTATTTTAATTTCAATTTTATTTCTTATATTTATCAATGTAAACTTATTTTAACACTCTTAACAATGATTGAACGAGTTCTTTGTATTTTAAAATTAATTTTATTTTTTACATTCATCGATGAATAACTATTCTAACGTATAATTCGATATTATGGTGATTGTTTTAGATTGAATCGAGAGAATTGTATTATATACAATCCTAGAAGTGCCATCGATTAATCCGGCTTTATTTCCCTTTCCTTAATGGACCAACTGAAATCTAATTAATATATAGCTTAATTGGTAATATATTCGTTATGATAATGACTGAATCAACCAGCGGTTTTTATAATTTGCAGATATCTCAATCTTTCTGTAAATCAACGAGCTAGCCAAGTAGACACAATTGATTTGTATTAGTCTTATGGTTTAATTAGTGATGTAATTAAAAAGATCCTTTGGTCAGACGCTTGGATTCTTGTGGAAGGGAGCCAGCTAGATTCATGGAAGAAGGAGGTGTGGTCGCCGGAGAATTTATACAATTATGTAATCAATAATTATAATTTCCACAAAAATTATATGTACAGATCGAGATAACTACGACAAAGACCAACTTAACAGAGGTCGTCATTAATCTTAATGATACGGGTGACTTAATCAAATCAACAGACGCGCGCTATTAATTTGGTGGGTGAGTGATGTGATTGTGATCTTTGATGGGATGTGACAACAGCATATATAATAATAATTAATTTAATCGGTAATAATATGCTCAAATTTTATTGTTTAATAATTGATAATGTAGTATTTAATAATATTTTTAAAAACAAATTTACTGTTTAACCGCATGCATGTCGAATTAGTTCGTGAGTAATGTCTTAATGAACTTACTTAATTAACTTCTTATTATCAAATTCTAAACTTTATATTCGTAGAAATTCGAATGTTACAGCGAAATATGGACATCAAATTAATATGAAATTAATTGTTCGTGAGTATAAGAATCCATGTACGCATCAATTCATATCTTTTTTTCAATAAATTTTTGACTATTTATTCGATCTAACATATATATATTAATTGTATTCAGATTAGTGAATGTAATCTACTTAATTACCTTGTAACGTCATGATGTAATTAATCTAATCCACTTAGGTAGAATAATGTCAAAGCAATTTCATATGGTACAGGTACCATTCATCAAAGTTTTATTCCTAACAACAACAATTTTTTCTAATTTCAAAAAATAAATAAAGGATGACCAATCATTATATTTATAATCTACTGTATCTGTAACTATCATGACAATTGATTGCAACTACCACATGTCAAGTTGCTAAATCAGAAGTAATTAATTAACTTCGTGTAGCTGACATTCAACTTCAAACTTAGTTAATATATAATGCAGATTTCTTACCAAGACGAGAGATAATTGATTTCTTTCAAACTTCATCATATAATCTCAGTATTAATATTTCCATTTCTATCTTCACTCCACCTTAATTAGGACTTGTTTGGATCAAATTATCTGGGAGTGTTTGTTTCTAAAAACTACCCTTAAAAAACAGTCTCGTGTTTTAAGTTGACTTTTGTTTTTGTTTTTAAAAAAGCTTACAAATGAAGTTCGTCGACATTTCCAAACTTACCCTTACGTGCAAAACAAAATCATAAAAAAGACCCCGTCGATGGTTGACGAAGGAACCGCCCCTTTCTGCGTCCAAGAACTGCAAAAACCGATATCAGAGGATGAGAATAATTTTTTGCATATTCGCCGCGTTTGCGTTTGCTGAGGTAATCAAGTGATCGACGACCCATGTATATTATTATTGTTGTCGCTGTTGTCGTCGTTCTTCGGAGGAGGAGGTTGGGGTTTGCTGTAAGCAACGGTCATAGCTAGGCGGGGTTGCCCTAGCATCACGCAATGGCCAGGTTTAGGGTTTCGGAGGATGGATGGAAGAAGGAAGGCGAGCAGGGCCGCCGCAATGCCCGTGGTACGTGGCAATGCCTAAGCCCACACTCAACGTGTGCCCGTCGGCGTCGAGCGCAAGTGTCGGTAGACGCAGGCCTTCGCGACGGCGTCGGGCGCTTGGCGATCACGTCGATTATCGATCTCACTGTTGATCGATGATGTCGATGGCATTATTAACGTACCATTATTTGAGTTTCTTAATTGTGCGTTTGCTATATAAATTACGTTTGTTTCAACTAAATTATATCGATCGAAATTCGACATAATTTACTTTTTAATTTTTTTATTAAAAATTTATAAATATAAAAAATTAATTAAAAGTAAAATTTAAACTTACAAACATATATCACTTATTAACAAACTTAAATTACCAAACTATGGACAATGTGTATCATGTCGACACAAAAAGTAAGAGTTCAATCAATTACTGACTCGATTAGGTATAATCTAATTGGCATTTTTAGTTTAGAGTAAATCATCAAATTATGTACAATGTGTATTATGTCGACACAAAAAGTAAGAGTTCAATTAATGACATAGTTTGATTATGTTGAACTGTACTAACTCGATTAAGTATAATCTAATTGGCATTTTTAGTTTAGAATTTTTATAGATTAACTTTTATACCATCAATTATCTATATCATACAATATAATATTATTTGTTAATACTACTCCACCTTCAGCAATCTATGGTAACGTAGGTTAGAGTTTGATAAATAAACAAGTCTGTCTATCATACTTTAACTTTATATATATAAAGATAAAATCACTGAAGGGATGATATCTTAGTGGTTAACAGACCTTTTACTAAAACTTACCACCATCTCGGATTTAAAACTTTACTACTATAATAAAATTATTTTAAAGGAATAATTTTAAAAGAAAACTCAATATAAGGATGACTATGTAAGTAAGCCTTTTGTTCGTGTGTAAGCTGCAATACAAGATTCATATGCAGCCCGTAAATCTCTCTTCTTCCTTTTGTGAGAGTTTCTTCAGAGGAAATGATAATAATTAAAGAAATGATGAAAAGCTCTGGTCTAGTTCCTCCTGCTGCAAACAAAGCCATGGAAGGCCTAGCCTGTATTCTTCTTACCATCCAATTTACAGCTTCGGCTCGAGAAAAAAGAACATGGAATCCCCCTCGCTCACTCTCGTATCCTTCTTGATATAGAGCGTAGATCAATTAGAATGATCGAGTTAATTATATATGTGGCCAAGCCGTAAATGCCGCTAAGATCGAATTGTTGAAGAAGCACCAGCTAGCCGTATGTGGTCATGCTGATTAATTCATTTAGATTGCAAGTTTAATTGATTTCTAAATTTCGGATTCTGGCCTGGGTTTAGGCCCAGAACACGGCCCGGATCACTCCCAAATCCAGCTAATCCACATCGCCCACGCAAGAACAAGCAGACCGAGATCATCTAATTAATTATCTACATATTCACTGGCAATCTGAAGACTTAAAAAAGAAAAAGTAAAATTATGAAATTCTAATTTTTACGTAGAA
>JAMKPZ010003749.1:0-18791 GCA_024699675.1 Amphibolis antarctica | reverse complement strand
GTGTGCTTTGATGTGGCTTCTTGCACATGGGAGATTAATCATAAACAAGTAAAGGGGGAAATGGTCTCCCAACACTAGTCAGGATTGCTCTTTCTGCTGGAAAGAATTTGAAGAGGTGTATCACTTGTTTTTGCACTATGACACAGTTGTGTGTTTTCTATCAAGGCATGCTACAAAGTTTTGCAAGAGGAGTCCTCCAGCTGGCCCTTCTACAAATTTCTTTGGCACTGTAAGTCTCCCAAAGGGGTGTGCTTTGATGTGGCTTCTTGCACATGGGAGATTAATCATAAACAAGTAAAGGGGGAAATGGTCTCCCAACACTAGTCAGGATTGCTCTTTCTGCTGGAAAGAATTTGAAGAGGTGTATCACTTGTTTTTGCACTATGACACAGTAGTGTGAGTATGAAGTCATGTCGTGAGCATGATGGGACATACAGGGAAGTTATTTCAATCAATGTCACAACTTCATGAATGTGTAAGAATGATCAGCAGGAAGATGTCACAGGATGGTCATTGCTACCTTCAAGATATACATGCTATCTGCTAGAGTGTTTGGCTAGCTAGGAAAGGGTTTTTTTTACAAGTATAAGAAAACTGTGAAAGAGAATATTCTTCATCAGGCATTGAGTTTGTTTGCTACTAGGAGGGTCTTTTGTAATTTGAGTTGATTTTTCATCAACCACATTTTTGTATCTTGCTTAGTGGTTGATTTTTCATCAACCACTAATAAGATATAGCTTTACTTTGTCAAAGAGCATCATGTTTCAAGCACTATCCATAAGATGCCAATATTCCTAAATATATCTCGATGACAGTAGCCTTAAAAACTATAATAAAAATTCATATCCCTAAAAAAAAGATAATTGTTCCTCCTGATAATTAATATGTTTTGCATATATGCCAATAATTTTGACCCATATCAATCCTACAAATAACACTTCCTTTCACATCATCATCATCACAAACAGATTTGCAGAAAACTTATAATAAACCAATGTTAGAATTAGTAAATGCAATAAAGAATTCCTTTCCCCACCTTTAGCATTATTAATTTGGTTAAGAAGATATTCTCTTTCCTCTGGATCCAGTAATATCTGTCGTGCTTTTGCTAATGCTGTCATTAATAAAACAATGAAACCATATAGTGACTTTTTATATAAACTTTGAATAAATAGATTCCAGTAATAAGCAATATAAAACAGACAAAATACAGTACAAGGGATGAAGGTAACGTTAATAGAAACAGTTTATCAGATAAAAACTACAGTCAGGAAGACACCTAAGAAAAATGAAGCAAGAGACTATCAGATTAGGATCTCTTGAGAAGGTAAAATAATGGAATTGACATGAACCTATTCATAAAGAATCCCAGCCAAGTCATGCAAATGGATTTACAATTAAATTGCAATTCACACTTGTGCCTACAACGAACTCATTCAACAGCAATTTCCATTATTACCAAATTCCCAGTCAGTAGTAGCATGTAAAACCACTTGAAGACCCACTCTTCCTTTTTCCCTTTATGTTTGTCAACTTCATATGGGAAAGGATATATGAATCACTTGTTTCTTGAAAGCAGTACTTACAAACTTAATTATAATAGGGTACCTAGAAACTTATTATTGTGTGTTAGAAAAATGGGAATAACTTTCGGTTTTTTTTTTTAAGAATAAAGAAGAATCTTATTAGATAAGATAAACCTGGGTTACAAAGAAAGAAAAAAATACAATGAATAAAAGGAGAAGCTGCAATAAAACATGAACCCATGAATAAAATTATTTCAACAATAAAACCTGCAAATGCTTCCTTTGCTTGTGGATGCTTGCATTTGTCAGGATGAACCAACAATGAAAGCTGCAAAAATTCATTTTAAGCATGAAAAGATGATCTATATCAGTAACAATAAAATAAGTCTACATAAGAGCAAAAATGCTTCATTCTAAGATTCTACCTTACGATACTGCTTCATCACTTCATCAGTTGATGAATCAAATGATAAGTCAAGATGCTCAAAAGGGTTTAACTTGAAGCAAGCAAGTATCCTGCAAAGTTCATATTTAGTCATGCTTGCCAGGAATGTAAGGACATGACACAGGTACCATATTCTAAGAATAAAATGTCTAGCCTAGCTATACTTCATGGTAAATATTCATCAAAGAAAAAAAAAAAACTAAAATAAGGAATTTAGTTCAAAAGATGCTGTAGTTGAGCTTAATGATAAGCTGATCCACATCCTAGTAATTTAATTTTCAGATCAAAAGGACTTTTCTAGCAGCTTGAACATTAGTACATCCATCACAAATCCTTGTAGGCAAATAGCTGCTCCCAGGTACTGATCAAGTAGTTGACAGTCACCTTGATCTTGATTATTGCATTCCTGATTGCTCTGTTGAGATGATTCCACCCACCAAGGTCACAGATCTATCCAGCTCTCTTAGAATGAAAGGTACATTGATGCAAGTTCTAGGGAGTAATAGCTTGACATAGCCAATTCTACCACTAGAGCATGCAGTAGAGCAGCACAAAACTTCATGTCAGACCCTCCTCTCTCCATTCTCCACCCATTTTCCAGGTCTAGGCTGAATAATTACATTTTTGTGTATTTATGATTTACCTTTCCCTCATCTCTCTACCCATTCCTTGGTCGAGAACATTTTACATTCTTATACAACTGTTACCAGCTATGATAGGAAAAAGGCACATCCCTCCATTCTTTCCCTAGCCTAGACTGAAGATTTCCATTCTCACATGTTCACTACCACACTCACTTGCCTTTCCAAGACTGAATGTTTCCATTTGTACACATGTAGCACCTAAATCAAACACCAGGCATAGTGATTTAATAGGAATACAGAAGATGGATGCCCTCGACAACAATATCTCCACCTAACCCTATTCTTCCCACCCTTTCTTGCTTCACCTTGCTTGCTGCATGTCACCATGGTGCCAATCCTAACTAGGAGACAGGTTGCAAGCGTCGATCAAGAAAAGGAGCATATCAATCTGGTATCAAAGGGAACTACTTCCACCATGTGATTGGAGAGAAATCACAGGGAACCCTAAGATGTGAGTTGGAAAATAAAATGGAAGCACATAGCCAGCAGATGGAAGCTAAGCTAGAGCTCAACACCAATGATCTACACTAGGAGCTATCCAAGGTTACTCATATGTTGGGGAGTGAGATTGCAGAGATGCAAGATAGGCTACAACGAATGGATTCACTTGTAGCTAGCTAGTGGGGACGGGTTGCAAAACCGAAGCCATAGAATGGGCATTCATTGAGAAGGGGAGCTAAATATACATCTCCCACAGTTTGATGGTATTCAGATTTTCCGTCTCACACAAACGTACGAAAATCCAGAAATTTTTTCCAAATTTTCCCTTTCTAAGGTTTCCTAGGAGCACAAACCCCTCCGCCTCCCCCTAAAGCCCTTCTATGGAGAGGTGTCAAACCAAGAACCACCAAAGCTACCAGATTTCAGTGATCCTAAGTCGTCCCAACCCATTAAATTGCTAGCCATAAGTATGATTAACCATCAGGGAAAAGCCATTAGCTAGTTATTGATGCACTAGAATCAAGGTATGCACGAGACCGCTTCTTGGATTGATCACTATGAATTCTCATGGAGGTTCCCTGATTTTGAGCTTGAGGGCAAACTCCCAAAAAGAGGGGGAGGTGCTAATAGAATATGGATGCCCAAACACCACAAAAGATGAAGAAATATTCTCAGACACGTTCAACATGTATTTGTAGTTTGAACATGTATTCAGATCTGTTTAAATCAGATCTGCTTATGTTTATTCAGCTTTTGTACTCGGACTTAATATATATTTCACTATGAGACAAGCGCACAGGACAGAATGGATGATCAGGAACTTCACTGGTTCAACTGATCTCCCATCCCTGAACAACAATATCTCCACCTAACCCTATTCTTCCTGCTCTTTCTTACTGCACCTTGCTTGCCGGAGGTCACCATGGTGCGGTCCAAACCAAGAGACAGACTGCGTGCGCCGATCAGGAAAAGGAGCATATCATGATTATTCTTGTTTCACAGAACATGGTAAACCATGTTTCAATCCATGTATGACGTGTGGACAACATGAGTCCTTCTCTCCGCTAAATTAAAGATTCTTCCGTCCTAGACATCATGATTAACAGAAATGGCTTCCCAAGCTTATCCATCACGATAATCAAACCGACACACCATCAAAACCAACCACGTTTTTTTTTCTTTTGAAACTGCGCAGGGCAAAGAGAAAACCAAACATGATTTTAAAAATACAGGGTAGAAGATTGAGATCGTCGCATTCATTACAAACACACCTGACAACCTCGTTATCTCTCTGGACCTCGCTGACTTCCGCGAAGAAACTTTTAAGAAGGAAGTCCTCCTCCTCCGGCGAAGGGCGCTGCTGCTGCTTCGCCGCCCGAGGGTTTCCCACCACAGCCCCGTTCGCCCCCGCCATGGCGATGGACGGAACCGAACTACACGAATCTAACGGCCCCAACCGTGGTTGGTCCGGATCTCCTGGTCCATGAGTCCATGTGCGGCTCGGTCTTATAAGCGACAATATTTACGGAACTGCTTGCAAATTATTTAAGTATTTTTTATATATTTATTTCTCAATGAATATGTTGGAATGAAAATTTCATCCTTACATAATTTTTTTTGATCTCCTACGTTTTATTCAAAGATCATTACTAAAATATAAAATTATATTTAAAATTATAATTACAAGAAAAATGTAAAATTATATTTAAAATATTAAAATATAAAATATTTATAAATTTTTTTAAATTAATTTTTTAAAATTAAGATCGACGACAATTAGAGGAGGGTAAATAATAATTTTTCAAATTTCAAATTATTTTCATACAAATTTAACTAAAAATACAAAGTAAACGAAATACGAACGATGAAAATGATGAAGAAGTGAAATGAGTAATACGATACGAATTTCAATACGAATTTCAAAACAAAACGATATACGAATAGTTGATTCAATATGAAAACAACAATGAGAATGCAAAAATAAAGCATACAGAGATTTTTAAGTAGTTCACAAATTGGCTACGTCTACCCTCAAGCTTAAGAAGCTTGACTAAGTTTAATCACTATAAGAACTATTACAAACTGAGTGTTTAAGGTCAAACACTCAATCAACTACAACAAGGGTTGTGGTCACACCCTCCAACCAACCAACCAACACAAGAGTTTATGGTCGCACTCTCCAACCAACTAAGGATTTAGGTCGAATCCTTCAACCAACAAGGATTTAAGGTCAAATCCTTCAACCGACCAAGGATTTAAGGTTGAATCCTTCAACCGACAAGAGTTTAAGGTCGAACTCTTCAACCAACAAGAGTTTAAGGTTGAACTCTTTAATCAATAAGAGTTTAAGATCGAACACTTCAACCCACCACTCCAAAAGGAGTACCCACATGTGTTTATGTCAAACACACGTCAAACCAACAAAACAAAAATGAAACCAATACCTTTCAAATCAATTAGAATGTGTTCACCTCAAAGAAGCGTAGAAATCAAACTTTAAGCTTTTGCACCTTCAAGATCTCCTCCCACCGAAGCATGAAAATTCTTTGAACCGAGTCTAAGACGTGAGCACCAGAGCTGTGAGAAGGAGAGTGAAAATTTGTGAGTGAATGATGTGCAAAAATGATGAATTAAACTCTTATTTATAGATGCAAACTTAACTTAAAACCAGTCCAAAATTGTTATAACGTTTTCCATCTTTCCTTATAATTTCAACTGGATCGTTGTACCAAATGATTGTTCTACCAAATTTGTTATAACATTTTCCAAATTGTTATAACGATTTTCCTACATGTCAAATATTGGATTTTTCAAATCTGATTTTAACAATTAAATCTTTCCAAAAAATTTCCTAATTTGTTGTAGATTCAAAATTCGTTATAACGATTTGAAAATAGTTATACCAATTTTCCTTGATTATTTAAAATTATAGATTTTCCTTGATTGAATTTTTAAGTAAATATCTTTTCAAAAACTTTCCTAAGTATTATTTGAATTTTCATAATTGTTATACCAATTTTTCTAAAATTCCTTAATTTACGGGATTTTCTCTAACAAACTTATGTTCAAAATATTTCCTAAATTTTGGAATATATTCAAAATTCATTATAACGATTTAAAAATCGTTATACTGAATTTTCCTAAATTCCTTAATCTACGGGATTTTCTCTAACAAACTTATTTTCAAAATATTTCCTAAGTTTTGAAAGTTAATCAAAATTCATTATAACGATTTTTCAAATCGTTATACCGAATTTCTCGAATGTAGAGTCATGTGATCTAACAGTTGAATCGTGAATCGTTATAACAATTTTTCAATCGTTATTCTAATTTTTTCTATGTTGATTTTTATGTATGTAGACTTAAAATCTAAATGAGTGACCTAAACTAGTGTCCAAACCTTTTTAAATGAGTGTATGTACTTGTAGCTCTTCTTCATTGGCTTTAATACTTTCATCTTTAATTCTTCAAAGTTCTTTGGTTTTCTTCATATAATTTTTTCATTCTTTCTTTATGACTTTGTATCTTGGACTTTGTTTCTTCGTATCTTCATTTGCTGTATGTCAAGTTGTTTGATATCATCAAAACCTATAGAAGATGAGCTCTCAACAATCTCTCCCTTTTTGATGATGTCAAAACTATATCTTAAACTTAAAAAAGAAATTTAAGCACCTAACACAACACATACCCCTATTACAAATACATACATTTTTCTCCCCCTTTTTGACATTCATGAAAAGGGGGAGTTACACTTGCTCCCCCTGTTTGACATGCAAGATAATAAATACTTGAACATTGAAGCTCCCTTTGAATGAAAGCTCTCCCTGCATAAAATACTTCGCCTATCTAAAGAATATACTTTAAGCATAATAAGTGTGATGTATTTTTGAATTAAGTCCATAAAATTTAAAAACATAAAAACACTCATACATAAAAACATTCATCAAAGTAGGCATTTCATATTACAACTCATGTCGTAATAATTTAAACATACATTCAAGCAAATGAATTACAATTCAAAATTAAATAGAGAACAAAAAAAAAACTGTTCTACCATAGAGAATTTCTTTTCCATAGAATTTATCCTAACATACCTTTTGTGCATGTTTATTTCTAAACATTCTAGTGGGATATGAATTCCCACTTGGTTCTTCTTCAACGATTTTTTCTTTTCCCTTAATGGACGCACAGGGTTGGGTTTCCTTCCCCTTTTCTTTAAGAACGTGTATATCCTTTTAGACATTCTTCCGAAAGCAATTATGCAATAACCACAAAGTCTTCAACTTGCAACTATAATCTTCAAAAATCAATTGAAAAATTCTTTGAAATCACTTAAAAGTGAAGAATCTTATCCTACAAATTTGTTTTCCTCAAAAATGGCACCTTGTGAATAGCCTTTGGATGCGGATCCACCTTAGGTGCAAAGGTTTGCGGTGAAATCGAATGGGAAAATGAGCTTTTCCCCCTTTCAGTCCTATTTATACTTTTCCAGAATCGAGCAATTCGTTATAACGATTTTCCAAATTATTATATCATTTCGTTGTAGCACCCGTGAGTTTTTGCCCCAAATTGAGCTGTTAGTCAATCATTATAATGATTCTGTAAAATTTTTTTGGGTCTTCTCAAAATCGTTATAACAAAACCCTATTTTTGTTATAACGAAAAAGCCTGTTTTGATCATTATAACGATTTTCAAATCGTTATAATGAAAATCTTAGTTTACAGAACTTCCTCTTTTCTAGTGAAGTGTTCAACAGAACTTCCATTTGTACAGTAATTCATTACAACGTTTTAGAATTCGTTGTCCCAAAAACATTTTATTTATTTATTTATTATTATTATTAATTTAAAATTGATACTTCAAACATTTTTCAAGCAATTTCATTCAACTAACATATTCCTAGGTCCCTCCTATTTAGAATATTGATATCTAATGATTTTTGTTCTAATTTTGAACATAATTTGAATCCAAAATTCAAATATCCCTATAATTCTTCTAAAAATTTGTTTTTGTAATAGCTCCCCCTAAATGTGACCCATCACACTTCCTAAATATTAATAATAAGCTTCATATGTTTAACTACAAATCCTACAAGTTCCTTAATAATTTATTACTATTTTTATACTAATAGCAAGCCAATACAATCGAAGATGCAGATGCCAACTGCATAATCCAGAAAGTCTCAAGTGGATGCCGCCTCCTGTTCCTTGAATCTTGGAGGATCGTGTTCACCCGTGAGTTCTCCCCAAGGTTCGGGAAGGTCTGCTGGCTTGGCTCAGGAGATGTGGGAGGTTGTTGAAGCTCGATAGTTCCCAAGTCGATGAGGCGCTAGAAGGCCTGCCTTAGCGTCTTGTAGTGGTCAATCGCATGACCAACAGATCAGTGGTACTCGCAGTACTACTGCGGGTTGTACCACTAGGGAAGTATGGTTGGGGATGGCCTAACCGGGGGGAGTGTGAGCAGCATTTGTGCCCTACGGAACACTTGGCTTAGTGGCTCCGAGAGCGGCGTGTACTCTGTGGTGCGCGACTGCTATTGTGCAGGTGGCTAGTGCTGTTGCTGTAGTTGCTGTTGGGTCGAGTGCTATTGGTTAGTACCAGTTTGGCCCCTGTTCTGTCCCTGGTTCCTTCGGCGAGAAGATCCTGGGGCGGCCACCTACTGTTGTTAGGGCATAGGCGGCTCAGGGGTAGCGGTCGATGGTGGAGCCCTGGGCCTCTATAGCTGTTGATTCGGGGTTGGCTTGGCCATGTAAACCGGTTGCTAAACCAGGGTGATGGCCGATGAGTGGTACTCCTAGGCTGGAGTGTACACCTACTGCGACTGGTATGGCGGGGACAAGACTCCCACCACTGCAACGGGAATCGATCGACCGGCGTCATTCCTCTGGAAGCTGCGATTATTACCCCCATTGTCCCCTATTGCTAGAGGCTTGGGATAGATGGTTCCTCCTGAGTTGGCCCCAAAAGGGAGGGCCGAGAACCTTTTGGACTTCAGAAATCCTTCAAGGCAACTGCCAGCCTTGATCAACTACGAGAAGGTAGTGTAAGACTGAATGCATAGGAGCACCCCCAATGATGGTTGGGCGCCTTGCACAATCATGTCCAGGGAGTCTTCCTCAAATAGCTTGTCCCAGATTTGGGATGCCAGGGCCCTCCATCTACCAACGTAGCCACTGAACGGCTTGTTCTCACATTGGTAGAGATACGAAGGTCCTCCAACTTGGGTGCCAAATCCAAGTTGTATGCGTACTATTCTTAGAACATGTACGCCAACTACTCCCAGGTGTATATCTTCACCAGGTCCAAGGACATGTACCATGACAGGGTGGGTCCTTGGAGGGATTTCTAGAAAAGGCAGATGATGAGCTTCTCCTCGTACTACAGTGCCGCCATGTCCCCGCAGTAGGCCCTAAGATGTGCCCAGGGATCACCGTGCCCATTGTATTTTACCAGCTCGAACATCTTGAAGTCAGGAGGCAACATTGCCTCTGAACAGAAGTAGAGGTTCTAGAACGAATAGGAGGGGTTCTGGTGGTCCGGGCCTCAGGTTCTAGAAGGATACCTCTAGCTTGGCTATCCTCTAAAGTAGTTGCCCCTATAGGTTCGATGGTGGGGCGGCAGTGGCAGCAACAGCCAGTTGAGGGGGTGCTTGGAAGAATTGACCTACCACAGGAGTCGTGACAACATCGTATTCTTCCATGTGCGACATCTCTGAGACACAGAAAGCTGGCCTAGGTGGGATCACTAAGCTAATCCCCTGCTGATGGAAGTGTGCCAGCTAATGAGCCAGAAGGGCCTACTTGAAGTGCCCCGGCTGGGGTGGCTATTAGGCACCGGCCCCCTCTATGCCCTCCATGTTCGAGGGCGGCTGGTTAGATGGGCCGATGTTTTGCATGGAAATCGGTCTGTCACCACTGGAAGCTAAGTTCCGGCAGCCAGAGAGGTGGGCAGCAGAGGATGCAGCGCAAGATGAGCGTTGAATGCCGCAGCAGAGGATGCGTTGCATGGAGGCTACCGCAATGATAGAGGGAGATGTCCCAAATGTAGCTACGAAATCGGTTGCCATTGCTCTCACCTACGAACAAGTCTGAACAGGGGGAGCCAGCAAGGTCCGGAAGAGTCACAAGAACTGAGCGAACAAACTACAAGGCCTAAAGCTGAAAGAGCTGCAAGGGACTACAATAGGAAGAACTACAAGGGGAGAACCAAAGAAGGGTAAACTGGTTCAATGCATTTGAAAGCGGCATCGCTTAACAAAAGCGGCAAGTATGCTAAAAAAGATAAATAAAATAAAAGGCTGACTATAAGAGTCGTACGAGCAAGAGTCTAAGTTGCTTAATTGAAAAACGTAGCAAGTCTTTCCAGCGGAGTCACCAAAAATCTGTACCCTCTCTTTCATCTGGTTATCACCCAAAAGCCCACGAGGTTCCACTGGTAAGGTTGGCAGACAGGCCAAGGTACAGAGAATTAAAAGGTGATTATAGAAGCACATTGCCATGTGGGGTGGATGGCTCGTGATACGAAGTCACCACCTTATTTTTGAGAAGAAAATAAGAAAAACTAGATGAGGAAGGATTCTTTCGCCATCAAAAGGGTAAAAACATAGAACAACTGCGTAAAGCAGCGTAAAAATGAATGACTTCTGTGAAAATGAGAGAAACTGGATAGGGGACTCAAGGTACTGTTGGGGAAGGTGTTAGGCACCCCCAAACAGCCCAGGTAATCTTGGCCTCTCTTTGACTCTAAAAGAGATCACGATACTAGTCAGCCTGGCCTAAGTTGGTAAGGATTCATGTCAACGGCCTCATCCTAGAGAATTCACCAAGGCATTGGGAGGAGTAGTCTTGCTCCTTCCAATAAAACAAGTGGGAAATCGTTGGTGTGAGGATTCACACAAGATCTAGCAGGAAGAGGGGAGAGGTAAAAGGCACGGCAACCATTGCTACAAACCATTGGCCGAAGAGTAGAAGGTCTGGTGAGCCTACCGGTCGGCATGCCGAATAACTAGGTCTGGAGCTAGCTTCCACCTGACATGCCGCCTCTCTTTCCAGGTACAAGGATTCATGCACTTGGTCCAGCTGGGGTCGGCAAGGATTCATGCCGACAGCCTCATCTTAGAGGATTCACCAGGGCATCAGGAGGAGTAGCCTTACTCCTCCTAGTAAAGCGGGAACCACTTGGGTGCAAGGACTCATGCACTCGACCCGGCCTAAGTCGACAAGGGTTCATGCTGGCGGCCACATCCTAGAGGATTCACCAGGGCATCGGGAGGAGTAGCCTTACTCCTCTT
Organism: Amphibolis antarctica; assembly: GCA_024699675.1. NCBI lineage: Eukaryota > Viridiplantae > Streptophyta > Magnoliopsida > Alismatales > Cymodoceaceae > Amphibolis > Amphibolis antarctica. The sequence goes on along the minus strand of JAMKPZ010003749.1, from coordinate 7,445 downwards.
TGTAAAACAAATGGGAAAATGTGAAATACGCTGGTGCAAGGATGCACGCAAGATCCAGTAGGTAAACACTTCTACCCATGAGATACCTCAAGGGTAAACACCTCTATCCATGAGATACCTTGAGGGTAAACACCTGAGGAGGATAGAAAGGATAAGGGACATGGTAGCTACCGCTACAAACCAACGGCTGAAGAGCCAAAGGTCTGGTGAGACTGCCAGTCAGCTTGTCAGACATCCGAGTGTGGGGTCGAATGTACGCTCGATATGCTGCCTCTCCTTCTGGATGCAATGATTCATGCATCCCATCCTCGAAAGACAAGAGAGACCGGAAACCTTCGGGAAGACAGTCGTCTGTAAGCGGATATGATGCATCTAACAATGGCTTAGCGTTTATGATAAAAGAAGCACCGAAAAGTACGGCAGTGTAATCGTTAAACACGTTAAGAAATGTGTGCTTTCGTATGAAAACCAAGAAAATGAACCACGACAGGACTAATCTCGACCCATGTCTAAGAGGATTCACCCGGTGGGGAGGAGGGATGCTGGTACCTTCGGAAGCGTATCTGAAGGAATGAACCCGAGAACATCCTTCAACCTTTCCCCGTGTGTGGGGAAGGTCTAGTCCGGTCATGGTTACACGATGCATGAGGCTAATGAAGGATATTATGATGAGAGAGAGAAGGAGATCGTCCTCCCTGGCACATGTAGCATTGCACGACCCCAGGGAGGGGCTCCTCTCATCAGAAGAGTACAAGGTTTACCTGCAAGGGGAAGCCAGTGATGGTCGGGAAGTCCTTGCTTCGGTCGGCGCACCCAAGAGTCCTTCATTCTTCGATGGGTTCGAAAGGGAGTGCTCGACAAAAACCTCGAAAAGCTCTCCCCCAAAAACTCCGTAAAAGCCTTCTCTTTAGCATGGAAAGGATGTACCCCTATATAAGGAATTACCTTCCATACTAGGTGATCCAAAGATAGTAAATCTGGGTACGTTTTGATTCAGTCTCATGATTTACGTGATTGATTAATTACGAGATTTAAGTGATTGATCCCGCTGTACCTTGACATTCTCATTTGATTGTATCACCTAGGCGTCAACTGATGGCTGCGACTAGTGGTCCAGCTACTGGGTGGAAGGTATTGGTTACCGGGATCAACCTAGTCACAGGTCTGGCGCACTGAGGGGCTCAATGTTTAGCCGGGAGAGCATCTTGTGTCCGGTATGGGGCTAGAGCTTAGCCCATGGTTCGACGGGAATGCGGCGATGGGTAGCTGGGATTGGGTACTGGCTTACAGACTGACTGTTGTGTACTTCACCCCAGAACTCAGTCTCGACCAAGTGGGACAGGGTACTAAGCTTTACCCTACGGCTGCCATAACATTACAAGCTTTACTTTACACCTGGTCGTAACTTTATGGGCTTTACTCTACGCCCGACCGTAACTTTACGGGCTTTACTCTACGGCCCATCGTAACACTACAGACTTTACTTTATGCCCATCTTGGAAACGACACTTCCATCATGGAATGCATAGTATTCACAGTAGTTCCATCTGGCCGATAGAACTGTCACGAAAAATTGCCAAGTGTTGGCGGAGGTTCCGTCCTAGAGGCGGAACTTCTAGCCAATCTGCTTTGCTTTGGCGAGCGGTAGGCGTGCTATCGGGTACCTGTGGGTTGGCTACCGGCCACTTGTGGGCCAGCGACCATGTTCTTCCGTCGAGTCCCTTGAAGGGATGAAGGGGAGTCCTTCTTGCCCGGGGAAGAGTTGAGGAACCGGCTACCAGGGTGATGTACCGGCTTACTAGTTGGTTACTGCATGTTTTACCCGGTAGCCAGGTAGGTATTAAGTATGGGGGTCAACAAGGTCATGTTGTGGAGGAATGTCCTATTTTATATGAATCTGAAGATGTTAATGCCTTATTCTATAATCAACGTAACAATTATAATTTTAATCCTACTTATAATGCTAGATGGAGGAATCATCCTAATTTCTCATGGAGAAACCCAAGACAACAACCGAATTAATCTGTAGAACAACCATTTATTGAACAAAATGCAGTGAACAATAGTTCTTTAAATCTAATTCAAAATCAATAAGTTAATGATCAAAATATTGAGAAGCAATTAGCACACTTAATGCAAAGAGTAGAAACAACCTCAAAATCTAACTCTCAAATCGTTGCTCATGATTGTTCCGCTTTTACGCAACACTTGTAATTTAATTATTGTAAAAATGTATGTGCGAAATATTTTAATTCACCGCAAGTGCACAGGTTCATATGTAATTAGTGTGCAAGTACAGGTATGTCCATAGGGATTAGTATTTGCATGGTGTTAAGCTAAATTGATGCATTCAATTAATGGAACAAATAATTATAAATTTTTTTAAAATAATGTCACAGTTGCTCTATTCTAGTTAACCGCTAGGATACTATTTAAATTTTTATCAAGTTGACACTTCCAGAGATTTTTTTGTTCATTAACTTTAATTTCTTCACCACTTAGAATATTTTAACTTTAAAATTGGTCTTTTAATAATTAATTCAAATTTTGCACTGAAAGACTCTATCAGGGAGTTTTACTTCTAAACATTTCATTCTTCTTAAGTTTTTAACATTATAAACTTCAGATTACATAAAATGTATCGTTTTGCACAAAGAAAGCATTTAACCCTCGAGGTAGCTCATAGGTAAACATCTTCAACCTCGAGCTTACTCGAGGGTTATGCTAAATTGTGAGTTTTAGAAGTAAAAATAGTACGATTCAAATTAGCTGAAACTTCTAAGAGTTGAATACTTATATTTTTGGTCTTTTTAGATTTTTTTAAACACAACAAACAACATGATACATGAAACACAACATAGTACAAACAACTTGTAAAATTAAAATACAACATTCAATATTACAATAAACATAAAAACAATCCCTAAATACCATAACTACGTCAAAAAGATGGATGTTTGTAAATTTGGGTGTAATTATAAAGGCAAAGTAAAAATAAAGAAAAGGAAAAAGGAAGGAACACCTAACGCTTCACTATAATTTCTCCCTTCGAAACTTGCTCAGGCTGAAAACTTCTCTTTGTCTTTATTTCTGATCCACCAGGTTGTCAATCTGGCAGGCCTTCCTTTCAACTTTGTAGTAATATTTTGGGTGTCACTCCACAATTACACCAAGGAACAGAGGAGGAAGCAACCGACGTTGAGAGTCTCTCCTTCAAGGATACGCTTAGGTTGAGAAAAGAATAGCAAATACACTACGTGAATGGTTGGAGAAGAGGAGGTCGTCAATCTCCTCTCGGAAGAAATGAGTGGGTGGAAGGTAAAAGATGGAGAATGCTAAGTGAAAGGTGGAGGAAGAAGCTCAAAAGAATGCCAAATGAACTCCATGGTGCATTAAAGCTCAAACCATTGCTACCTTCCTTCACATCACCTCTAACTCAGAAAAGTTTGGGAGATACCTTTGGATAATGCTCACCAAAAGAAGATTTTCATATCATGATCATTTTTGTGGTGGCACTCGGCATAGGTTTACCACTCCACTCAAACAGGGTAATGAGAAAGGAAAAATAATTCACTTTAGAAAAACTAGGTTAACAAGGCATTAATTCAAATGAAATAGGAAGACTCAACCAATTGCACAAGTTAATTTGAGATCCATCTCCTCTAAAGGCAATAGGTTACTTGGAATTGGCTCTAGAAATTCTCCTCTCAATATAATAGGGTCTTCCCATTAATTTTAATAGCAACACTTGAAACTTACATTCCTCAAGTTTTGTTCTCAAGAAAAACATAAAAGATGTGAAAATCATAGAAAATCACAAATATCAGAGAAGAAAAGTTTTAAAATTTGAAAAAAAAATATAAATTTTTTTAACATTTTTAACATACTTAAACTACTTAAACATAATTAAACATAAAACATAAACCTTCCCTCTCATACTTAAACTTTGCATTGTCCCCAATGTAAATGGAAAAGTTCAGTATAAAAAGGAAAATTCATAACAAGTACGAAATAGAATAAACCTCCCCAACATCAAACATGAAAATGTGATGCATGAGAAAATATGGCATTAAAGTTAATAAGATAAAACATGTGAAATGCATAAGTAAATGTGATAGGAATTCATTACTAGTGCTATGCATCAATCAAATATGATGACAAGGAGATGATATACTTTTCACATAAACAGTATAATTGAAATAAAAACAGTGCTCCTAGCTATCCATGCTTGTGGAGTTTCAATGGCTCACAAGAAAACCAGGTGGTTTATACATAGACACCACCAAACTGCAATCTCATTGGTTTAAGTTGTGTGGTGTTGTTCATCCCTCTATGAGCAGTATGCCCATCAGGTAAACAGGGATTCCAAATGGATTGACTTGGAAGGGCACCTTTGTTTCTTCAATTAAGTGAATTAGATATCTGGTTTAATTGTATTTCAATTCTTTTAATAGCTTGATCATGTGCAATAAGTTGAGAATTGGATTTTAATGTTGTGTCTACTTTTTGCATTAAGCTTGCTAATTATTTCTCAAAATTTTGATCATGAATACGTTGGTTATGATTTAAATTTAAAGAACTATTGTTCATTGCATTTTGTTCAATAAAAAGTTGTCCTACAGATTGAGGTGGTTGCTGTCCTACATTTTTCCATGAAAAATTAAGATGGTTCCTCCACCTAGGATTATAAGTAGGATTGAAATTAGAGCTATTATGTTGATTATAAAATAAAGCATTAACATCGTCAGATTCATGTAAAATAGGATAATCCTCTACAACATGACCTATGACAAAACAACTTGTGCATTTAGGCATGGTAGGCTCATTCTTTTGTTTAAGTTGTAGTTTATCAATATGAACTACCCTAGGGGTAGGAATTTGTTCCTGACTTACTTTAGCAGCACTCTCCCATTGGGTAGTTCGTTTGGCTAGATCTTCTAAAAATTTTCAAGCATTATCTATTCCTTGGTTCAGAAATCCATTTTGACTTAAAGATTTGTTCAGACTCAAAAGTGTGAATTTTATTAATATTAATTCATGTGTTTTAATGAGTTTTATATACATTCTGCATTGAATTATGATGATTACAAGGTTAACTATACTTTTGAGCAGTATGCACAATTATTCACTTTAATGACGCATGAATTATGTTTTGAGTCGTTAATTATGTTTATGTTTATTACCTATTGAGAAAGGAATGAATGATTGACATTTGACTCTTTATGTTGCTAATAGAACGATTAATATACAAAGAAAAATTCGTGATTTATACTTAAATGCAAGTCCGAGGGATAAGCTGTTTACCCACAGACTTATCTGTGGGTTATCTTGTTTACCCTCGGACCATTCTACGAGCGTTAAGGGTTTACCCACAAACTTACGCGAGGGTAAACTGGTTTACCCTCGGACCTATACCCTGTTTGTTCTATGCAATAAATTTCATTGATATTAAAGCAATTGCAATAAATTTCATTACTTTAAAGCAATTAAAGTATTTGCTGTTCTTTTCTCAACCTGAGCGTATCCTTGAAGGAGAGACTCTTGGCGCCGACTACTTCCTCCTCTGTTCCTTGGTGTAATTGCAGATTGAAGCCCCAAAATCTCATTGCAAGGTCAAAAGGAAGGCCTGCCAGATTGACAACCTAGTGGACCGGAAGTAAAGACAAAGAGAAGTTCCCAGCCTAAGAAAGTTTCGAAAGGAGGAATTATAATGAAGCATTAAGTGTTCTTTCCATTTTTATTTTCTTTATTTTACTTTACGTTTTTACAACTATACTCAAATCTACAATCACACACTTTATCAACTTAATTATGGTAATTAGAATATTTTTTTATATTTGCTGTAATGTTGAATGTTGTATTCTTACTTTTATAAATTGTTTGTATTGTACTGTGTTTCTTGCATTATATCGTGTGTTGTGTTTTGAAATATATAAAAAGACCAAAAATATAATCATTCAACTCTTAGAAGTTTCAGCCAATTTAAATCGTGCTATTTTTACATCTGGAACTCACAATTATCGCACTACCCACGTGTAAGTTCGAGGGTAGAGACGTTTACCCACGAGCTACCTCGAGGGTTAAGTGCTTCTTCTATGCAGAATGTTAAATTTTATGCAAACTGAAGGGTATACTGTCAAAGCTTAAGAAGAATTAAATATTTGGAAGTAAAATCCTTTGGAAAGTGTAGCACAATCGGTATTTAAAGACCATACTAGCAATTAATTGGAACAAGGCAATCGTAACATTGCTTATAAGATATTTAATCAATTGTTCCACTTAATTGAAGTCACCAATTTAGCTAAACACTAAACAAAAACTAATCCTTGTGGATAAACCTATACTTGCACACTAATTACATCTGAACCTATGCACTTGCGGTGAATTAAAATATTTCGCACACAATTTATATAAGAAAAGAATTACAAGGTGCAGTGTCAAGGTGAAACAAGTTTTTGGCGCTGTTGCTAGGGGTTGCTTAATTTCTTGCAATTGGTGTTGCTTTTTACCATTTTGGTGTTAGCTATGGCTGCAATATGATTTATGTGCATTACTGCTGTTAAATTCTATTTCATAGTCTTATTACTATTCCAGAGTAGAGTCTTGTATTTAAATTATGAATTACATAATGGACTCATATAACTCGTATAGGGGTGATTTTGGGATTATTCTAGGGACTAGTTATGATGATTATAATTATTTTAATTATGTTAGAAGAGATTATTTACCTATGGAGTTTAATGGCTACTCTTCTCAAAATAATTACAACTGGAATGACAATTCTAATTTGCGGGACTGTAATGGCAATTCTAGAAGGTAGAATTATTATTCAAAGTATAATTATATGAACGAAAATCAAAATTACCAATCAAATATATCACTACAACTCCAGCAAGTAATGGATAAACTAGATGAAATAATACGAAATACTGAAGAGTATAACAGACTAAATGAATTACAAAATGAAAATTATTCAAATTGGTCAATCTTAAAAGATGATCAGAGTGTTCAAAGTACTGATACGGGTATATCAAACCTTGGAGATAATTTACCAACTAATATTAAAATTGATCAGAATTATATTAAGCAAAGAATATCACAAGAATTCGAAAAATTGCTGAATAGATATAATGAATCAATACAGAAAATGAAAGACAATGAAATGTTTAATGAATATGAAAACAATGATTTTAATTGGGTGAACTCAAATGGAAATCAAAATTATCTAGAGGTGAATTCATTAGAAAACATTTCATATACAGAGAAGAATATACAACCATTTGAGGTAATGGAAGAAAATCAATATAATGATTTAACTGCATTTAATCATATGGAGAAGTTAGATGAAATTCAAAGATCCATTGACTTATTTATAAAGAACTCTAATTTATCTGAATAAGATGGAAGTTTCCAGCAGGAACCTATAGATACTTGTGCAACATTCA
>JAMKPZ010003748.1:0-19180 GCA_024699675.1 Amphibolis antarctica | reverse complement strand
TCCACCATAAATTAATATCTTTTGGGTTAAATGGAATCTAGCTATATTTGCCTTTTATTATTGTCAATAATGTGTAAGTAGTTAAGGTATTTTTATGGTACACATGTAACTACTCAAAATTAATTCATCATTCTGCGCAATGAAGACAAAATTAAATAAAATAAAGGGAGAAAGTGAAATTTTAATCTATGACCTAAATTTTTAGCATTTTTTTAACATATTAATTTTTAAGTGAACGTTTGGTAATGTAGAATTATTTAGAAAAATATCTTTAATAGCGGTCATGGTTACTGGGTCGTTAATTATTTTTCCAATATCTTTGGTGGTGGTAACAATAATTCAATTCAAAATTAGCAAGCTTTAGACTTTCCTCTTCTGTCCCTTTCCTTGGAAACTTCTCCTGACTTTAAAATTATTAATGTCGATATTTAGTGAAAACAAACAAAAAATATACTGATTCCTTTAATTACATTTTTTTTATATTTTAGAACGAGTCTAAGGAAAATCTTTGATTTATTTAATAAAGTTTAAATGTTAAACAAGTTAAGAGTTTTTTTTTTTTTAGATTGACATAATTCTCGAGATGATATCTCTTTTTATTTTCTAAATTTTAAACGTTAAACATTAATTTACTTATACTATATTATTTGTTAAAATAAATAATTTACATAATAAAAATTCTTGTAAAATACATGTTTTATATAATTTAGAACAAGTCAAACTTGTAACTATCAGTTGATAGTTATCGTTTGGTCTTGGCAATACCACCACACAATCGATTTGTGGTTTAAATTGTATTTATTATTATTTTTTATTACATATCTTAACATTTATTAAATATTTTTAATATTTTATATAAAATATTTAACATATCAAAAACATACCTAGTAAATTATATAATTTCTTTAAAAAAAAGTAAACCTCACTTTACTTTACCTCTTAAACAAACAAAGTCTACAAATTTACTTCAGAGTAAGTTTATAATATAATAAAAACTTTTAGATACTTACAAAATTCCAAAAGTCATAGTTGAATTACTGATTTGTGTGAACTTGTACATGTTACAATTTTCATACAATTTCCTAGAATCTTAATTTCCATACAATTTCCTAGAATCAAAATTCCAAAAGCAAGGGGTTCCACACTGCCCCCCCCCCATCATTAATGCCTTGGAGGCCTACGCCGATAGGAAAATGACGAACCTTGCAACTGAAGATGGTATTCGATTTAATTAACACCCTCTACAACTCTTGCAACATATATATATATGTGTGTATATATATATATATATATCGGTAGGATTGAACTAACTTTTGCTGCTTTTGATCATGACATGCATGCTTTGTGACTTTTCACAGTTGATGCATGTGAAGGTTGTACAAGGTGAAGAGAAACTGGAGGGGGGATCCATGTGCTCCTAAGAACTTGGTTTGGGATGGGCTGAAGTGTAGCTACGATGATAGTTCCAACCAATCAAGGATTATTTCGTTGTAAGTACATAGTGATAGTACCAGTTAGGATTTCTATGTATATATATTTGTCATCCTATATGTGAATGGTGATGGATGTTGAAATGGTGCCTTCGATGTGGAAAATGTGATTAAACTTGATGAAAAATTTGTTATCAATTAAAACATTCAAGGGATCGACTGACTAAAGAGATGATGAGAGTGATGGGGGTACATCAATTTTTTTGCAGGAACCTTAGCTCCTTTGGATTAACAGGAGGAATACCAATCGTTCTGGCAAACCTTATACAACTACAGTCATTGTAATTTCTCTTATTCCCTTTAAATTGGTTGTCAATTCCACTTAATATATGTATGGATTTTTGTAATTTATTGGAATGAAAGAACTTTTTGAAATCAAACGACTAAATGAACATGTTTGATGTTGGTAGGGATTTGTCAAACAATAGCTTGAATGGTAGCATCCCAAACATCTTGTCAAAGCTACCACACCTAAAACAAATGTAGGTCTTACATGCTCATCTTTCTATGATTAACGTACATCATGTTAAACAAAAGAAGATTGAACATCTATTTTATCTTGTGTTGGAACAATAGGGATTTGTCAAGCAATAAACTATTAGGAAAGATACCAAAGTCCTTGCAAGAAAGATCCAAATCTGGGGCCCTTGATCTAAGGTTTGATTTACTTTAATATGAGAATATATATTCTGGTATAAGTCTACTATTGTAATAATTAATTGTTCTCCTATGATTTACCTTGTATTTGACATTCCAACTCATTATTGCCTTTGTTTTGTATTGTATATGCTAGGGTTTCAAACAACATAGAATTGTGTGTTGACAACCCAAACCTATGTGGGAAGACAAAAAGAAAGAACTCAGGAAAAACTGTCACCATTGTTGTTCCTATAGTTGTTGTGGTAGTATTGATCTTAATGACAACTGTATTAGTTATTTTGTGGAAAGGTATGAAATTAAGATTGGATTTAGCAAAAACCTTTGAATACTGAAATAATAACACCAACAACTAAAGAAGATGCAATATATAAAATTGATCAACAAAATCTTCTTGGTTCTTTCAGCTTTGAAATCCTACTCCATCAACACAAAATGGAACAAAAAGCAAGAAAGTATTGGTGGTTCCCCCCAACTTCCATCGTTCCATCCAGATAGTAGAAAATTCACCTATGCTGAGTTAGTGACCATCACAAACAACTTTAGCAAATCTATAGGTAAGGGTGGATTTGGTGTTGTCTACCATGGCGTCCAAAATGATGGTTCTGAAGTGGCAGCCAAGTTGCTATCCCATTCTTCATCTCAAGGAGAAAAGCAATTCCAAATGGAGGCAAGTCATTGTATATCAAATTTTTTTTTATTTGAAGAGAGTATTGGTTGGTGTTGAGCTACTAGTAACAAACGATGTGATGTTGTTTATTGGTGTAGACTCAATTGTTGACGAGGATCTATCATAGAAACTTGGTAACCTTAGTTGGTTATTGTAATGATAGTAATCACATGGCACTTGTATATGAATACATGGCAGGGGGAAGCCTTCACAGCCACCTTTCAGGTTCTTTACTCCAAGAAAATCTCTAGTTTTGTCATTCCAAATTTTCTTTTTCAAATCATGTGTATATAAGACTACACAAACTAATCACACAATTCTTTTGATAAAGTTGTCGCAAACTATTGTACGTAGGAAATGTTTGCAAGTCGATGGTATTGTCTTGGAGTGATCGACTTCGAATTGCAATTGAATCTGCACAAGGTCTAAGTGATTAATGGCTTAGTGCATGAAGTTGGTTATTTTTCTTTCTTTCATTTCCCAAAATTCTAAATATTTATTCATATATAAGTTATATGTAGGATTGGAATATCTACACAAAGGTTGCAAACCAGCCATAGTGCATAGGGATATAAAGACCAGCAACATCTTGTTGACCGATATGTTGGAGGCTAGAATTGCAGATTTCGGTTTGTCCAAGGCTTTCCAAAATGATGCAGTGAATCCCATAACAACCGTTGTGATGGGCACTCTAGGATACCTTGACCCAGAGTAATAACATAGTCTCCCTTTGAATATAATTGCATTGACAACAATGGGTGTTTTGATATATAGTTAGCAATTGATTCTCCTTCTTACAAATTGTTTTGTAGATACTACTACTCCCACAAGTTGAATGAGAAAAGTGATGTGTATAGCTTTGGAGTTGTTCTTTTGGAGCTTATAACTGGGCTACCTATAGTAATCGATGTAGAAAGTAACATCTCACTTGTCATGTGGGCAGAGACAAGGGTTGCAAAAGGAGTGATAAGTGAAGTAGTTGATCCAAGCCTTCAAGGGGAGTATGACATCAACTCTGCTTGTAAAGTGGCAGAGCTTGCATTGGCATGCACCTCTTTCAAATCCATCCAAAGACCCACCATGACTGAGGTGCTCAATCTCTTGAAGGACTGTGTCAAGCACCTAGAGATGCAAGATGTAGGAAGACAGGAGTCAAAAAGAACCAATCAAAACGATGGGAACCTAATTGAAGTTGTTCCGATGCAGACAAGCCCAATAACAAGCCTAGTGGCAAGATAAAGACAATGGATGAAACCTTGACAATTGCATTGACAATGGATGAAGCCTTGACAGTTAAAATTTTTTTACTTTTTCCCTCTCTCTTTTGTTGGAGTTAATTTGTCACATCTCAAGTTTTTCCAGAAAAGAAGAATTGCCACAATAAAAGGAATGGAAAATTCACATTTAAGAAAATAGATGAAGAAAACCTTTCTTTTTATTATTGTTAGGTTAAGATACTTATAAAGAGGTATAATAGTTACGAAACACATAAAAATCACGTAAGATTCTGAATCAAACATTAAATCAAGAGGACCATCAAATCCTCCATAATAAAACACACTAGATAAAAATCTTGATATAATCTACAAAAAATACAGGAAACACTATGGATCATCACAAATCCATTAACTATATATAGGTTTCAATGCAAGAAAAGAGTAACAATGCCACAACACAAGTCGATCAACATCAACAACTTACGGAAAACTAGAAAATCTGTTGCGTGCACTCTCCCCACTTGAATCCCAACAGCAAAGGGAATCACTAAAAGATTAGTCATATGTAGCCCAGTGAGTTATTTACTGAGTAATCCAAAGAATTAGTCATAAATAAAAAAATAGAATTGAAAATTCTACAACTTATATGCATGTTGACAGGAAAACATATATAGAAAGCAAGGAAGGAAAGGAATACGGTATTTTCACAGTTCCTTCGTCCTAACTGTGCGCTAAAATATTCGGTTGTTGGACATGCATATGCTTGTTGATTCTTTGCTTCCTCGATTGTGTACATTGGTCTGGTTGAGTTGCGCTCGGAGCTTTGCCCGTCTAAACTTTTGACAACGTCGAATGCTCCGCCAATACATGTTCTCCTGTTAATCATGTTGGGATGGTGACTAGAGAGAAATCTTCACTGTGCGTTTCGATAGTCAGCCAATGGACGTGTGTATGCGTGCTATCGTTCATGCAAGCGGCAATAGACGTGGTGGTTCTGGAGACCTTCGTCGGAGTGGATGAAGGGACCGACAATGGAAACTTAAATATATATACACAAAAAGAGGGAAAAATCTACGAAATATGACCTAAAGTATCAAAAAAAATAAAGATATTGGAACTTGGATTAAAATAATGTATATATTTATTTTAACTTATTATATGTGGTTAATATTTAAGTTTCACATTATTTTTCCTATTAAATTTTTTTCAAATAATATATAAAAATTTCAATTTCACTTTCACTTTCAACTGAAGATTATTTTTCTTCACATTTAAGTTGCTATTAACGTTTTGAAATGTTCCTGACGTATGCGACACATATATATATTTATATTTAAATTAAATATTTGTTATGGAAATAATAAGCCACGTCATCAACATTGTGTGGTAAGGAAAATTCAAAGTTGAGGAAGGATATACAATAGAAGTTTTTCTCATTTGTCTTGAATTTTCATGCCTATAATCAATTCAAATTAATATTTTAAGAAATGGCAATAATTTTAGTTTTTTTAATAATTGCAAAGAATAATATTCTCACGTAAAAATACGAGTGAAATTAAAATTTTTATATTAGTTGTAAATTATTTTTTATTGATTAATTAATTTTAATAAAATAAAATAGTAGAAGAATAACAACAATTAAAGAATAAAAAATTCAAATTAAATTGATGGTAATAAAGGAAATGGAACGTAAAACAGTGTCATGGGTGACAAATGTGGCAGAAAATTTGTCGTGTTTGGTTGGTTACGTAACAAAGTAAGATAAGTTTATGTATCATTTGTCTTCAGCGTTTTAACATATGATCAGAAATAGTTTTAACTTTTCCACCACAAATTAATATCTTTTGAGTTAAATGGAATCTAGCTATATTTGCCTTTTATTATTGACAATAATGTGTAAGTAGTTGAGGTATTTTTATGGTACACATGTAACTACTCAAAATTAATTCATCATTCAGCGCAATGAAGACAAAATTAAATAAAATAAAGGGAGAAAGTGAAATTTTAATCTATGACCTAAATTTTTAGCATTTTTTTAACATATTAATTTTTAAGTGAACGTTTGGTAATGTAGAATTATTTAGAAAAATATCTTTAATAGCAGTCATGGTTACTGGGTCGTTAATTATTTTTTCCAATATGTTTGGTGGTGGTAACAATAATTCAATTCAAAATTAGCAAGCTTTAGACTTTCCTCTTCTGTCCCTTTCTTTGGAAACTTCTCCTGACTTTAAAATTATTAATGTCGATATTTAGTGAAAACAAACAACAAATATAATGATTCCTTTAATTACATTTTTTATATATTTTAGAACGAGTCTAAGGAAAATCTTTGATTTATTTAATAAAGTTTACATGTTAAAAAGTCAAAGTCTTTTTTTTTAGATTGACACAATTCTCGAGATGATGACATCTCTTTTTATTTTTCTAAATTTTAAACGTTAAACATTAATTTACTTATATTATATTATTTGTTAAAATAAATAATTTACATAATAAAAATTCTTGTAAAATACATGTTTTATATAATTTAAAACAAGTTGTTACTATCAGTTGATACTTATCGTTTGGTCTTGGCAATACCACCATACAATCGATTTGTGGTTTAAATTGTATTTATTATTATTTTTATTATTACATATCTTAACATTTATTAAATATATTTAATATTTTATATAAAATATATAACATATCAAAAACATACCTAGTAAATTATATAATTTCTTAAAAAAAAGTAAACCTCACTTTACTTTACCTCTTAAACAAACAAAGTCTACAAATTTACATCAGAGTAAGTTTATAATATAATAAAAACTTTTAGATACTTACAAAATTCCAAAAACCATAGTTGAATTACTGATTTGTGTGGACTTGTACACGCTACAATTTCCATACAATTTCCTAGAATCTTAATTTCCTGGTCACATATGTTCGATCATCGATGGATCTTAAATGTGTGGTAAGAAGAAAAGTAAGGAAAATTCAAAGTTGAAGAAGTTGAAAAGAGTTAGAACTAATGGTGACAGCTTTTTTAAGTTTCGGGAGTTAGATACAATTAAAGTTAGAACTAATTTCATGAATAAAGTTAGAATTATATAATAATTTATGTGATAAAAATTTATATATTGAAATCTATACAGTAATAATAATGTTAAAGGTAATGTATTGATTTGTGTAGACACGTATATCTATAATTTCCATAAAATTTCTAAGAAACTTAATTTTCTGATCGCATATGTTAAACTATATATGTGTGGATCTTAAAATGTACGATAAGAAGAAATGTAAGGACAATTAGAAGTCATTGAAGAATGATATATAGCTAGGTAGCTCCTCCATTGACTCATCATATATATATATGATGAGTAATGGAAGCTTTAATTTTGATGCCAATAATCAATCCAAATATATAGTTTAAAAGATGACAACAATTTTAGTTTCTTTAATTGTAAAGAAGATTGATTAAGATATTATCATTATACAAAGTTTTAACTTAATACCATATAATACTAAGAATTGTGATGGCTAAAAATTGAAAAGATACTATATAACAGGAATTAAGAACAATAAACTATAGAAAATAAATAGACGCTTAATTGTAAAAGTAAAGTTACGAAGTGAAAAGTGTAACGTGATACGTCAGTTGTGTAACAAAACCACAAAGGCTAAATTTTTATATATGAAAAATGAAATAAAAAGAAATTTTTCATCTCAAAACTTATATCAAATTAAAAAAATATGACATACTTTATAATTCATCTAATATGTAAATTTTACTAAATAAAACATACAACCATGAGTGACACTCAGCACACACGACCTCGTTCGTCAACGCACTTATCGATATGGTACCGTATGTGGTGCACAATATTTTGCTGAATATTAAAATCGAACAACAAACGATCTTGTGTTATATATATATATGTATGTATGTGAGCACATATATACACTACCACAGAATCGCCTGTAGCACCGCGATTGTAAGAAAGTACTGCAACGTAGGCGCACTATATACACAGATCCATGGGTACCAAGCTTTGCTCGCTTCCAGTGATGCTGCTGCTCAGCTTAGCGTGCTCTGTAATGTTCCTCGTCGCCTCCGTTGGTGGCCAGCCTCCACCTGCAGGTACCTACCTAAAAGAATATACATACATACATATATATATGTATATGTATATATATGACATCCGATCGTACGTTCCAAACCTTAATCCCCGTATATATGTATCTGTGTTGTTCAATTCGATGGAGATGCAGGATTCCTGAGCATCGACTGTGGGAAGCTGAAAAACCGCACGGACGGCAGAACGGGATTGCCGTATGTCACGGATTCTGGGTACGTCGACACCGGTGAAGCCCACATAGTCTTCCAAGCGGCGCGGAGATGGGCAGCCCTGGTTGGTTACACCCTCAGAAGCTTCCCCAATGGAACCAGGAACTGCTACACCTTGCCTGCCGAAACGGGGGACAAGTACCTGCTGAGGGCTGCCTTCTTGTACGGCAACTACGACGGGCTGAATAAGTTGCCGAAGTTCGATCTCTATGTCGGCACCAATCTCTGGGACACGATCAACATCGGTAACTCAAAAATCAACTACTACTACGAGATTATAACCATGGCCTCGGCCAGCTGGATCTCGGTTTGTCTCGTCAACACAGGAGGTGGTGTGCCGTTCATATCTGCGTTGGAACTGAGGCCGTTGAAGGTCAATCTCTATAATCCATTTGGGGTCAATTCTTCTCAGTCCCTAGTCCGCCTTCAACGATACAATTTTGGAGCAGCCAACCCGAAGCAAATATTAAGGTTCGGAACCTCTCGTTTATTTAATTAACTAGGCTTTTTTTGGGTGTTGGTAATGCTTTTCTAGCTGTCGATATTTTCTTCCTCCAAGCATGGTTTTTATCACGAGCGAAGAAATAATACACTATCTATCACAATATTTTAGATGCTCTTGTTTCACCTGATAATTAAATAGATCATTTAATTTCCAACAACCTATTCAAGACCAATTATTTATGATTGAGGCTTCTGTGCGTAATTTGTTTTAATCAAGTTATACGAGATTATTTTAACAATTTTCATTATTTTCGCTTTTTTTTTACAAATATCTTTATTTTATGGTCGAGTAGATCGATGTTTAATACATATATAAATTTAGCGGATGATATTCCATGGTGATTATAATTGAAATTTAGACATCTAATTCAAATGAATTACTCATTATAATTCGACGTTAATGTTGCTTGATTTCACCTATAGGTACCCAAATGACACCTACGACCGATTTTGGTGGAAATACAACTCGGACCAATGGAGAAAGATAAATACAACGAAGGAAGTTGCCACCAACAATGACTTCGAGACGCCGATGGATGTGATGAGAACAGCGGTGACACCTGCAAAGGGTTCGAGCTTGAACTTCTCATTGGTGGCCTTACCACGTGTGCAAACTTCAAGTTCCACGTTCGGCGCCAAGGAAAAAGAATACAAAGAAGGTTTCATGTTTGTCATGCACTTCGCGGAGCTCCAACCACATGCAAAGAATCAAAAGAGGTTGTTCAATATCTCATTGAACGGCTCACACTTGGAGGGACCCATGAGCCTCAAAAACTCGTACCATGCGAAATATAACGACAGGCCGATGTTCCTCAACGAGATCAATTTCTCACTCTACGAGGCAACAGGTTCCACACTTCCACCAATTATCAACGCCTTTGAGGCCTATATCGTTAGGAAAATGACAAACCTTGCAACTCAAAGTGAAGATGGTATTCGATCTCATTTAACACCATCCTTAATTCTTGCAAAAAGTTCTGCATTATATATATATATATATATATATGATCGGATTAACATTTGCTGTTCTTGATGGTGGCATGCTTGCTTTGTGCCTTTTTGCAGTTGATGCAATCATCAAGATGAGAAGGTTGTACCAGGTGAAGAGGAACTGGATGGGGGATCCATGCGCTCCCAAGAACTTGGTTTGGGATGGACTGAACTGTAATTATAACGATAGTTCCAACCAATCAAGGATTATTTCGTTGTAAGTACGTAGTGATAGTACCAGTTAGGATTTCCATGTATATATATTTGTCATCCTATATGTAAATGGTGATGGATGCTGAAATGGTGCCTTTGACGTGGAAACCGTGACTTAACTTGATGAAAACTTTCTTATCAATTAAAACCTTCAATGGACTGACTGAAGAGATGAGTGACAGTGATGGGGGTACATTTTTTTTGCAGGAACCTTAACTCCTTTGGATTAACAGGAGGAATACCAATCGTTCTGGCAAACCTTACACAACTACAGTCATTGTAATTTCTCTTATTCCCTTTAAATTGGTTGTCAATTCCTCTTAATATATGTATGGATTTTTGTAATTTATTGGAATGAAAGAACTTTTTGAAATCAAACGACTAAATGAACATGTTTGATGTTTGTAGGGATTTGTCAAACAATAACTTGAATGGTAGCATCCCAAACTTATTGTCAGAGCTACTACACCTAAAACAACTGTAGGTCTTACATGCTCATCTTTCTATGATTAACGTACATCATGTTAAACAAAAGAAGATTGAATATCTATTTTATCTTGTGTTGGAACAATAGGGATTTGTCAAGCAATAAACTATCAGGAAAGATACCAAAGTCCTTGCAAGAAAGATCCAAATCTGGGGCCCTTGATCTAAGGTTTGATTCACTTTAATATGAGAATATATATTCTGGTATAAGTCTACTATTGTAACAATTAATTGTTCTCCTATGATTTACCTTGTATTTGACATTCCAACTCATTATTGCCTTTGTTTTGTATTGTATATGCTAGGGTTTCAAACAACACAGAATTGTGTGCTGTTAACCCAAACCAATGTGGGAAGACAAAAAGAAAGAGCTTAGGCAAAACTGTCACCATTGTTGTTCCTATAGTTGTTGTGGTAGTATTGATCCTAGTGACATCGATATTAGTTATTTTGTGGAAAGGTATGAAGTTAAGATTGGATTTAGCAAAAACCTTTGAATACTGAAATAATAACACCAACAACTAAAGAAGATGCAAGATATAAAATTGATCAACAAAATCTTATTGGTTCTTTCAGCTTTGAAATCCTCCTCCATCAACATAAAATGGAACAAGAAGCAAGAAAGTATTGGTGGTTCTCCCCAACTTCCATCGTTCCATTCAGAAAGTAGAAAATTCACCTATGCTGAGTTATTGACCATCACAAACAACTTTAGCAAATCTATAGGTAAGGGTGGATTTGGTGTTGTCTACCATGGCATCCAAAATGATGGTTTTGAAGTGGCAACCAAGTTGCTATCCCATTCTTCATCTCAAGGAGCAAAGCAATTCCAAATGGAGGCAAGTCATTATATATCAAATTTTTTTATATTTGAAGAGAGTATTGGTTGGTGTTGAGCTACTAGTAACAAATGTTGTGATGTTGTTTATTGGTGTAGGCTCAATTGTTGACGAGAATCCATCATAGAAACTTGGTAACCTTAGTTGGTTATTGTAATGATAGTAATCACATAGCACTTGTATATGAATACATGGCAGGGGGAAGCCTTCACAGCCACCTTTCAGGTTCTTTACTCCAAGCGAATCTCTAGTTTTGTCATTCCAAATTTTCTTTTTCAAATCATGTGTATATAAGACTACACAAACTAATCACACAATTCTTCTGATAAAGTTGTCACAAACTGTTGTACGTAGGAGATGTTTGCAAGTCGATGGTATTGTCTTGGAGTGATCGACTTCGAATTGCAGTTGAATCTGCACAAGGTCTAAGTGATTAATGGCTTAGTGCATGAAGTTGGTTATTTTTCTTTCTTTCATTTCCCAAAATTCTAAATATTTATTCATATATAAGTTATATGTAGGATTGGAATATCTACACAAAGGTTGTAAACCAGCCATAGTGCATAGGGATATAAAGACCAGCAACATCTTGTTGACCGATATGTTGGAGGCTAGAATTGCAGATTTCGGTTTGTCCAAGGCTTTCCAAAATGATGCAGTGAATCCCATAACAACTGCTGTGATGGGCACTCTAGGATACCTTGACCCAGAGTAATAACATAGTCTCCCTTTGAATATAATTGCATTGACAACAATGGGTGTTTTGATATATAGTTAGCAATTGATTCTCCTTCTTACAAATTGTTTTGTAGATACTACTACTCCCACAAGTTGAATGAGAAAAGTGATGTGTATAGCTTTGGAGTTGTTCTTTTGGAGCTTATAACTGGGCTACCTATAGTAATCGATGCAGAAAGTAACATCTCCCTTGCCATGTGGGCCGAGACAAGGGTTGCAAAAGGACTGATAAGTGAAATAGTTGATCCAAGCCTTCAAGGGGAGTATGACATCAACTCTGCTTGTAAAGTGGCAGAGCTTGCATTGGCATGCACCTCTTTCAAATCCATCCAAAGACCCACCATGACTGAGGTGCTCAATCTCTTGAAGGACTGTGTCAAGCACCTAGAGATGCATGATGTAGGAAGACAGGAGTCAAAAAGAACCAATCAAAATGATGGGAACCTAATTGAAGTTGTTCCTATGCAGACGAGCCCAATAACAAGCCTAGTGGCAAGATAAAGACAATGGATGAAGCCTTGACAATTGCATTGACAACAAACTTCAACATACTACTCAATTACTTGTTATTTATTTTTTACTTTTTCTCTCTCTCTTTTGTTGGAGTTAATTTGTCACATCTCAAGTTTTTCCAGAAAATAAGAATTGTCGCATTAAAAGGAATGGAAAATTCACATTTAAGAAAATAGATGTAGAAAACCTTCCTTTTTATTATTGTTAGGTTAAGATACTTATAAAGAGGTATAATAGTTACGAAATACATAAAAATCACGTAAGATTTTGAATCAAACATTAAATCAAGAGGACCGTCAAATCCTCCATAAAAAAACACACTAGATAAAAATCCTGATATAATCTACAAAAAATACAGGAAACACTATGGACCATCACAAATCCATCAACTTTATATAGTTTTCAATGCAAGAAAAGAGTAACAATGCCACAACACAAGTCGATCATCATCAACAAACTAGAAAATCTATTGTGTGCACTCTCCCCACTTGAATCCCAACACTAAAGGGAATCACTAAAAGATTAGTCATATGTAACCCAATGAGTTATTTACTGAGTAATCCAAAGAATTAGCCACAAATAAAAAAATAGAATTGAAAATTCTACAACTTATATGCATGTTGACAGGAAAACATATATAGAAAGCAGGGAAGGAAATGAATACGGTATTTTCAGAGTTCCTTCGTCCCGACTGTGCGCTAAAATATTCAGTTGTTGGACATGCATATGCTTGCTGATTCTTCGCTTCCACGGTTGTGTACATTGGTCTGACCGAGTTGCGCTCAGAGCTTTGCCCGTCTAAACTTCCGATGACGTCGAATGCTCCACCAGTACGTGTTCTCCTGCCAATCATGTTGGGATGGTGACTTGAGAGAAATTTTCACTGTGCGTTTCGATAGTCAGCCGGTGGACGTGTGTATGCGTGCTATCGTTCATGCAAGTGGTCGTAGACGTGGTGGTTCTGGAGACCTTCGCTAGAGTGGATGAAGGGGCCGACAATGGAAAATAAAGAAAACGATGAAAATATATGAGTTTTAAAAGAAACTTAATTATATATGCACAAAAAAGGGAAAAATCTACGAAATATGATCTAAAGTATCAAAAAAAATAAAGATATTGGAACTTGGATTAAAATAATGTATATATTTATTTTAACTTATTATATGTGGTTAATATTTAAGTTTCACATTATTTTTCCTATTAAATTTTTTTCAAATAATATATAAAAATTTCAATTTCACTTTCACTTTCAACCGAAGATTATTTTTCTTCACATTTAAGTTGCTATTAACGTTTTGAAATGTTCCTGACGTACATATATTTATATTTAAATTAAATATTTGTTATGGAAATAATAAGCCACGTCACCAACATTGTGTGGTAAGGAAAATTCAAAGTTGAGGAAGGATATACAACAGAAGTTTTTCTCATTTGTCTTGAATTTTCATGCCTATAATCAATTCAAATTAATATTTTAAGAAATGGCAATAATTTTAGTTTTTTTTAATAATTGCAAAGAATAATATTCTCACGTAAAAATACGAGTGAAATTAAAATTTGTATATTACTTGTAAATTATTTTTTATTTATTAATTAATTTTAATAAAGTAAAATAGTAGAAGAATAACAACAATTAAAGAATAAAAAAATTCAAATTAAATTGATGGTAATAAAGGAAATGGAACTTGAAACAATGTCGTGGGTGACGAATGTGACAAAATTTGTCGTGATTTGTTTGTAACTTAACAAAATAAGATAAATTTATATATTATTTGTTTCGAACGTTTTAACATGTGATCAGAAATAGTTTTAACTTTTGCACCACAAATTAATATCTTTTGGGTTAAATGGAATCTAGCTAGTCTCGAGGGACACAAGAAAGCCAACGTACGTAGCTTACATTGGGTTACATTAATTAATTTTCTTCAAAATTAATTTAAGCGATATGTATAGAAGATTTCTTCAAAATTAAGGTTTGGGTCTTCAAGTTTAAATAATGTTTTTTGCTTCTCTCTTCAATTCTCTTCTGTCTAATTAATTATAATTAATATTCCACGCTGAAATCTTCGTAAACCAGAAATTTACCAAAACATCAAAAAGAACATAAATTACTACTTTAAATTGTTTAGAGCGAAAATATTAATTACTATTTGCAAGTTCTGGATTTACTTAAACTGTCTGAAAGATCTGCAAAGCTAATTAATTTGTAAAAAATTGATAATCTCGTCATTTTATCTCCTAAACATGCATTAATTAGCGAGCATATATTTATAATCTCTTTCAATTCCTAGAAATTACTCCTCGATTTTAAAATTATTACTATAACACTAATAATTTTGATTTCTAAAAATTGGAAAAATATCAATGTAAGAACAAGGAACTATAAGAAAAAGAAAGAAAATAAATTGATAGAAAGGTATCGTGGAAACAGTCTCACGGGCGACGAAGACGCGTTGTTCAAGGTGTTGTGGTTGGTTGCGTGCCAAAGACCATGGTTTGTGAAAAAATCAATAATTACCGATACCTTTAATTACATGTTTTGTATATTTTAGAATGAATCTGAGGAAAGTCTTTGAAGACTCAAAACTCATGTTGACAATCAATTAAAAACGTAAACAACGAGATTTAAAGTCAAATAAACTCATGTTGACAATCTTAAATGTGTGAGGAAAATTAAGTTGAAGGACGTACAAATAATATCACAACTATTTATATATGCTATTAGTTATGTACTTAAAAATTGACATGGGAGTAGTGGAATTAACCATAAGTGACACTCTACGTACACGACCTCGTCAAATTAAGCACAAGTTAATGACATGCTGATGCCGATGTCGTACCGTGGTATGCAACATTTTGCTAAAAATTAAGATCGAACAACAAACGATCGAGTTATATATATAAACGTAAAATGTCACCATCATTGAATTCTACATTTTTATTTTCAGTATATTTCTTGCTCCGAAAGAAGTTTATCATAATGATTTTGTTTGAAGGAGAAAAGTTGTTCCTTCTAAAAAGAGCTCAACTGATGAGAGGATTCTGCTTCTACTTTAAATCTTTAGTCGTAAGATATGTATATTTTATATTTGATTTGTATATTTTATATTTAACAATTTTTTTTTAGATTTACACGTTTAATATTGAAATGTGTTAATTTTGATGGAGACATTTTTAGACTTGTCAATAGGCTGTGTTGTCACGGCCTAGTACGACCCAGGCATAGCTTGGCACGGTTTGACTGTGTCATTCAATGGTACGGCACAAAAAATTTTCATGCCGTGGGTTGTGCTTGAGTCGGACCCTTAGGTAGTTCATACTGTGCCGGTACGGTACGAATTCTAACACGAAATAGGCACAACCTAGTCCAACACGAGAATATCAGATGAGTTGTGGGCTCATAGGAGGGGGGAACCGGAGAGGGCCAGAGGGGAACACCGATCACTGGGTTGCGAGAGGGGGGGGGGACCTGGTCGTCGGGTCGTATGGCCGGCAGGATGAACGGTCGTGTTTGCAAGAGGGAGGGGGTTGAATGGGTCGTGTGGCCGGGGGGGGGATGGGCCGTCGGGTCAGACTTTTCTGTTCCATCCCTTTCCTAGAAACCTTCTACTTGACTTTAAAATTATTAATATTGATATTTTGTGAAAACAAACAACAAATACATCGATTCCTTTAATTACATGTTTTATATATTTTAGAAAGAGTTTAAGAAAAGTCTTTGATTTTATTTAATAAAGCTTACATGTTAAGTGAGTTAAGGGTTACATTTTTTAGATTGACACAAATTTCAAGGTGATAACATCTTTTTTTATTTTCCCTTGTGATAATTACAATGAAAAAAATTACTTATATTATATTATTTGTTAAAATATATAATTTACATAATAAGAATTTTTGTAAATCCATTTTCAAGCAAAAACTCTTTTAAATGCAGACAATAACTTTAAACCATAAATGGCAATGTTTAAAGTTAACTATCAGTTTAAACGTAGCCATGTATGTAAATAACCTTAATAATTATGATCTCATCAAGAAAACTTTTGGTACCAATCTTATGCTAAGAACTTATCTTATTATCACCCTTAATCAATTTTCATAATGGTATAATTTGATTTTTAACATAAAAGAAAAATATCTTAAAAAGTTCAAAACTTCAAATTTAACCTTGAAAAAATAGATTAAGTAAATCCAGAGAACTTATTCACAATCGATGGAAAGAAAATAACTGCTACCGATCGAGGTAGATAAGATGATAAAACTTCTCTCAACATCAATATCTAAACGGTCAAAAATAGTATTAGATTAAAAAGAACGATAGAAAAAGGTAGCTGTTTACTAACTTTACAAGCAACAATAATTCAATTCGAAATTAGCAAACTTTAGACTTTCCTCTTCCGTCCCTTTCCTTGGAAACTTCTCCTAACTTTAAAATTATTAATGTCGATATTTAGTGAAAACAAACAACAAATATACTGATTCCTTTAATTACATCTTTTATATATTTTAGAACGAGTCTAAGGAAAATCTTTGATTTATTTAATAAAGTTTACATGTTAAGTAAGTTAAGAGTCTTTTTTTTTTAGATTGATACAATTCTTGAGATGATGATATCTCTTTTTATCTTTTCTAAATTTTAAACGTTAAACATTAATTTATTTCTATTCTATCATTTGTTAAAATAAATAATTTACAAAATAAGAATTCTTGTAAAATACATGTTTTATATAATTTAGAACAAGTCTAATGAAAATCTTTGTAGATATGAACTATTAAATGCAAGCTAACAATCAATTTAAAACATAATTGACGAGGTTCAAAGTCAAACTTGTAACTATCAGTTATAGTTATCGTTTGGTCTTGGCAATACCACCATACAATCGATTTGTGGTTTAAATTGTATTTATTGTATTTTTTTTATTACATATCTTAACATTTATTAAATATTTTTAATATTTTATATAAAATATATAACATTTCAAAAACATACCTAGTAAATTATATAATTTCTTAAAAATAAAGTAAACCTCACTTTACTTTACCTCTTAAACAAATAAATTCTACAAATTTACTTCAGAGTAAGTTTATAATATAATAAAAACTTTTATATACTTACAAAATTCCAAATGCCATAGTTGAAACTATGAATGGATAATTATTGATTTGTGTGGACTTGTACATGCTACAATTTCCATACAATTTCCTAGAACCTTGAAACTACAATTTCCATACAATTTCCATCTTAAATGTGTGGTAAGAAGAAAAGTAAGGAAAATCTAAAGTTGAAGAAGTTGAAAAGAGTTAGAACGAAACTCAGTAATGGTGACAACTCTTTTAAGTTTCGAGAGTTAGATATAATTGAAGTTACAACTAATATATAATAATATTATATAATTATTTATGTAATAAAAATTTATATGCTGAAATAATAACGTTAAAGGTAATTTATTGATTTGTGTAGACACTTATATCTATAATTTTCATAAAATTTCTAGGAAACTTAATTTTCTGATCACATATGTTTAACTATATATGTGTGGATCTTAAAATGTACGGCAAGAAAAAATGTAAGGACAATTAGAAGTCGTTGAAGAATGATATATACGATGAGTCAATGGAAGCTTTAATTTTGATGCCAATAATCAATCCAAATATATAGTTTAAAAGATGACAACAATTTTAGTTCCTTTAATTGTAAAGAAGATTGATTAAGATATTATCGTTATAAAAATTTTTAACTTAATACTATATAATACCAAGAATTGTGATGGCTAAAAATTGAAAAAATACTATATAACAGGAATTAAGAACAATAAACTATAGAAAATAAATAGATGCTTAATTGTAAAAGTAAAGTAACGAAGTGAAAAGTATAACGTGATACCTCAGTTGTGTAACAAAACCACAAAGGCTAAATTTTTATATATGAAAAATGAAATAAAAAGAAAATTTTCATCTCTAAACTTATATCAAATTAAAAAAATATGACATACTTTATAATTCATCTAATATGTAAATTTTACTAAATAAAACATACTCAGCACACACGACCTCGTTCGTCAACGCACTTATCGATATGGTACCGTATGTGGTGCACAATATTTTGCTGAATATTAAAATCGAACAGAAACGATCTTGTGTTATATATATATATATGTATGTGAGCACATATATACACTACCACAGAATTGCCTGTAGCACCGCGATTGTAAGAAAGTACTGCAACGTAGGCGCACTGTATACACAGATCCATGGGTACCAAGCTTTGCTCGCTTCCAGTGATGCTGCTGCTCAGCTTAGCGTGCTCTGTAATGTTCCTCGCCGCCTCCGTTGGTGGCCAGCCTCCACCTGCAGGTACCTACCTAAAAGAATATACATACATACATACATACATACATATATATATGTATATGTATATATATGACATCCGATCGTACGTTCCAAACCTTGATCGTTTTCACGTTCGATTCCAAGAAGTATGCGTACGTACAAGATCGACTTTTAAATATTAATTCCCCGTATATATGTATCTG
>JAMKPZ010003747.1:0-16038 GCA_024699675.1 Amphibolis antarctica | reverse complement strand
CTCTGCCCAAAATTTCTTTTCCAAATTTGCATGTGACAACATGCAACGTGCCTTCTCAAGGAGTGTCCTATTCAGCCTTTTTGCCACTCCATTCTGCTGAGGTGTGTGTCTAACTGTATAATGTCTTGTGATGCCTTCTAACTTGCAAAAGTTCTCAAATTCATGAGAACAAAATTCCAGGCCATTATCTGTTCTTAGATACTTCACTTTCTTATCTGTCTGATTTTCAACCTGCAACTTCCACTGCTTGAAGCAAGCAAATGCCTCACTCTTATGCTACATAAAGAAAACCCAATTCATCCTAGAATAATCATCAATAACAGATAAGAAGTATCTAGAACCTGCCAAAGAAGACTGTCGAGATGGTCCCAACAATTTGCATGGACATAATCAAGTACTCCCTTGGAAGTATGCTGTCCACGCCCAAATGACACTCTCTTCTGCTTCCCATATACACAATGTTTGCACATATCAATGCATGCAAACTTATGCCCAGTGAACCTACCCATGCTACTCAATTTCTGCATACCTTTCTGCCCCAAATGCCCCATCCTAGAGTGCCAAATGATAAAGAGATCTTGCTGATCAGATGTAGATGTGGCTGCTGTTCCTACAACTGGAGTGCCTTGTAGAATATACAGTGGACCAGACTTAGCTCCTTTCATTACATCTAGTGAGCCTTTCAAGACATTAATGTTTCCATCACCTCCTGAATATCTATAGCCCTTTGCATCAAGAGCCATCAAAGAGATCAAGCTCTTCCCTAAATTTGGGATGTGCCATACGTCCTCCAAAGTTCTAATAGTCCCATCATGCAATTTAAATTTAATAGTACCAACACCTGCACAGGTACATACATCATCATTTGCCAAGGTAACTTGGCCTCCCTCCACCTGCTTATAGGTGTCAAAATACTCCCTAGTTGGAGTCATATGATGTGATGCACCTGAATCCAAAATCCAATGACTATTGGAATATGCACTGCAACAAACAGTAAGGGAAAAGTCATCTTTAGAGGCTGAATCTTTTGCAACAACTGCTTTCCCTTTACCTTTCAACTTGAGACAATTGGCCTTCCAATGGCCCTTTTCTTTGCAATAGTTGCAAGTATCTTTAGAATACTTGCCCCTACACTTGCTTCTACCTTTGCCCTTGTTGTTGAACTATTTCTATCTTCTTCCTCTAATTTCCTGTTGATGTACTAACAAACCTGAGCCACTGCCTTCACCTGTACCATGTTGTACCATATGTCTTAGCTCACTCGAATGGAGGCTAGATCTCACCTCCTCCAGGGTAATAGAATCCCTGCCAACAACACAAGACTGCACAAAATTCTCAAATGACAAAGGCAAAGAACATAAGAGAATGAGCACAACATCCTCATCTTCAATGGTAACACCTATGTTTCTCAACTCCATGAGAAGTGCATTTAGCTGATTTAAATGTTGTTTCAATGGTGTACCCTCCTTCATCTTCATAGAAAACAGTCTTTATTTCAACAGTAGTTTGTTTGTTAGTGACTTGGTCATATAGAGTGACTCCAGTTTCTGCCACAGTCCTAAAGATGTACTCTCATCAGCAACTTCGATTATCACTTCATCTGACAGGCAAAGCAAAATGGTAGAATGTGCTTTCTCCTCCTGTTGAGCATATTCTGTGGAATTCTTATCAAGATCTGACTCCTTATTCAATGGAGCTCAAATGCCTTGCTATTTTAGTAACGCTCTCATCTTGATTTGCCACAGACTAAAGCCATTTTTCCCACTGAATTTATCAATCTTCATTCCAGGAGTAGATATGATTTCAAGTGGGATATTCCACAAGCACACACGAATTCAAATGAAGCAAGTATACAACAAAAAACTTTCACCAAAAATTCAAATAGATTCAAGCCACAAGTGAGCCCAAACAATCCAATCTGACGTCCAAAAAAGGAAAGTTGTGGATTTTCAACAAAAAACGCCAAGGACGATATCCTTTTCTACAGTTCACGAAAAATCCCCAAATTGCTTCCACAAACACAGCACAATATGAGGAAGGATCAGAGGGGCTTACAGACGTATTCCAACGAGCGGAATACCAAGCACATGAGTTGGCGTCCTCGGATGTCGCACTGGCACAGCAGATTGCGCCTCCCTGCGGCAACTCCTCCCACAGGCGAATACATGGCCAAAACGCCTTGAACAAGCTCTGATACCACTTGTTACTTCTAGAGGTATCCAAGAACAATGGATTCGAATGAGATTAGCATGTGTAGGAGGGAGAAAACACAAAAGAAAGACAAAATCACGGCTGGTGGCAGCTTGGACGCACGACTAAGGTTCCAGGCACGCCCAAACGCCCAAATCACAAATGCAAATGAGATTTACGTGGTTACCCAACTTGGGTACGTCCATGGGTGTCTCTCCTTGGGTTCTTCACTATCTTCAAATGGTGGATTATAAGAGAAAGGGAAAGGGAAGAGTGGGATGGCCAACGCACCAAGGGTTGGCTCGGCCTCCTCACACAAAGCTTCTCTTGTTACAAAATGATCTCTCACAAAAACCCTAAATTCCCTTTTGGGCATTTGGATGGCCTTATATAGTGGCTAATCATCCATGACAAAAATTCCCTTACACACATATTAAGATTTAAGACATATTCAACAGTCTTGTAGGGATGAGCAGAGTGAAAACCTCTCTCCCTCATGTGGTGGACCCTCCTATAGAAGAGGAAGCAGACGAGGGAGACCTGCCTCAACCAAAGGATAACTGGGAGTTCCTACTGTCGGTTGGAGAGGGAATCCTCTATAGGCATCCAACAGATTTTGTTGGCATGCCGGAGGTCGAGGATTTATTCTGCCACCAAGGATTACTCCCTTTTGTGCACGACCTTCAATGGGATGAGACAATCTCAAACCTTGTGGAAAAGTTCTATAACAACTTGTCAATTGGGGATTCTGAGGTCGAGATCATCTTCAAGGACAACCTTGTGATTCTCTTCCCCCATCTCTTGAAGGAAGTGCTCGGGTTGTGGACTTCCAGGGTAGACGTCTTCGTCCCATTGAAAAGGGTTACATGAAGTGTAGTAGAGATAAATGCCATGATTGCGTTGGACCCTCAAGTGAGCCAAAAAATCGTCAAAATGAAAGAACTCCAACCCACAGCATGCTTGGTGGCTTTTATCCTGAATAACAGTATCCTCTCAAAAGGAGGACATTGAGATGAGCTAGGTCTTCCCACCTAGTTGGCCACCTTCGCCATAATGACAATGAGGCAGGTCAATTGGGCGCAAGTTATGTTGTGCTAGATCGAGGGTCTAACATGTTTGGGCAAGCATCAACCAGGGAAACTCCTGTACGGTAGTGCATTATTGGAGTTGTCAAAATATCTATCAACCTCTCTCGGTAGTTGATAGGGGATGGCATTATCAACCCACAACATCACCAAGGTAGACTTAGCATGATTCAAGATGATCGCTGCCAAGACTGCTAAGGCCCTCGAATCATGTGATGTTGCACGAGATGTCGAAATTGAGGGTAATTTAGTAGGTGTAAGGGTCTACCTACTTGGTACTTCTCCAACAAGGTGCTTGTCTTTGTTCATCGAGTAGTATCCCATCCTATGAGGAATGGGGGTGGCTCACCTCAGAGAAAAGAGTTTGGATGAAAGGGGCAATGCCCCTTGTCCAAACAAGAACATCCCTAAGACAAACAAAAACAAGACCAGAGGACGAAGCCTGTAGCTGTCAATCTACCCATAAGTCAACTAATCCATTCTCACCATCATGCACAAAGGGGGTAAAATGAAGTTAGATTCTTGAATTAACATGACAAAACCCAATATTGGTAAACTTAGGTGGGATGCCAAGCCCCAAATAGCAAACTTTAGATGAGATGTCAAGCCGTAAAAGGAGTAACTTGGATAGTGATACATCACATTAGACCAAGCTTGCCACCAGTTAAATGATCCTAGACTACCCTTACCCAAGTACATGGCATCCAATTTGTAGATGTAGAGAGGAAGGAGGAGAACTCTATTTTTCTTCCTTTTCCTTGCCTCTTGCAGTTTTTGCCTTTGCTTTCTTTTTTTGTTTTGTCAATTTTCTCTCCTTTGTTTCTTTTGTCACTCATTTTCCTTTACTTTCTTTTTCTTTTTTCTTTTTTTTCTTTTTCTTTTTTTTTTGCTCTTCCCCATTCGTTGCTTTTCTTTTACTTCTATTTTTTTGCTACTAATTTCCATGGGGTTTCCTCACCTAAAGAGAAAACTATTTTAGATGTTTCTCTTATTGCAGGTGGCTCTTGGGTTAGGTAAAAAAAGAAGGGGAAGGATACTCACCTAGGGAGAAGGGGCATCTCGCATTGTAGGTGGAAACACTTAGGATCAGCAAGTCTTATGGAATTTCAACAAACCTGGATTCTCGACTTTGGCTTGATATTGTCACCATTAGGGGATAGTCGTAGGATGATAAGGGCTGTTAGAGAGTAGCCTTGTTGTGGTGGTATCACTCAAAGGAGATCTTCTCTCATAGAAATATAGATAGCACCCTTCAAAACTTTGATTAGCTTGCTTGCCAGAGAAGGCGTCCAAGGCAAGAGGCCAAGCTAAACCATCTTTGGCGGATAGAGGCCAGAAGATAGGGTGTGGGTGGTGAATGCCGTGGCTGAAAGAAATGGGTACTACTAAAGTCAACATTTAGACAAAGTGATTATACATCACCCTATCTGAATCATCCCAAGACTTGCAAGTGCAACCAGATCTAGGACGGCCTCCCTCCAGCAAAGATCATACACAAATGGAATAGACCCTGAGACACAAAAAGCTCCTCCACCTCTAGCAGCGAGTTGAAATTAGTTGATCAGCCGTACAGGACCCCCTTACCCCACACTCAGTCATTTATGGGAAGGAGGAGCTCCCAATCCGTTTCAGGTGGTAGGACGCCCTTGGCTGCCACCTCACTACACCCGACCTCCACGTTGGTCCACGGAAGAGTGAGTCGGATGGACCTCGCATTAGAACCTGCATCATCGGGCTCTCCTGACGAAGTCTTGGGAGACTCTGGCTAAGGTCATTGCTTGGTAGCTAGCATCTTCTGACATATCCTCGACTGTAGACTGCTAGCAAGAGCCCCCGATGTGCCTGAGCTGATGATGACAAACTCATCCTCCATCAACACTTCACCTCCTGCACCTTCTTCCTGCACCTGAGTGCACGACCCCTCGGCGTGGACGAGTTCTCCATGCCACTCCTCGACCCACATTTGGGACAAGTCATCGGCCAAAATGGGGTCGCACCCTTCGCTCATCAGTAGGAAAAACACTTGCTATTGGTAGGCCTCGCGAAGTCCTCCACGGAGAGGTGCCTCAACTCCGACAGAAGCTCCAAGGTATCCAGCCACCATCACACCCTCTCTAGCGGGTTCGAAAGGTAGAAGCCTCTATCGTTGTCACCCTCCTACACGATGAAGCCACCTGCTAGGCAAAGCTCACCCAGTCAAGATCCGATGCCACTCCTTTGGCTGAGCCTAACGCATAGCCCAGACTTTCAACCATCCACCGATCCCGTCTCGACAAGTGCTTCGTTTGGACCATCTTGAAGAAACAAGGGAGGAAGAAGATTGCCGCTGTTGAAATCGCTAAACACATCGCTTCTTCTTCCCATGCATAAGATTTTTGAGGTGTTTCTACGAGTGCCCTAGCACCCATTTTGTAGAAATAACTCACGAAAAGATGTGATGGGACAGGCATGTGTGTTGGGCACATGCACACTAGTTAATCCCCATGTTGTCTTCCCAGCTTGCCCTTCCGGCCAGCTGGCTACTTAGCAGCTTCCGGTTATGCTATCAAAAGTGTAAGTCCATACACCTCATGGTGCCTTCTGGTTATGCTATCAGAAGTGTAAGTCCGTACATTGCATGGCAACTTCTGGTAATGCTATCAGAAGTGTAAGTCCGTACACTCCCATGGTGGCTCCCGGTTATGCTATAGGAAGTTTAAGTCCGTACACCTTCCCATCCTATCCACACGAGGTGATGAGGAACCTTTAGGCATCTCTCAATAAATCCTTCGAGAGTATAAGTCCAGTCCTCACGATTCGAAGTGCGTCCTCTCTAGACTCATCAAGACTTCTCCTAACACACTTTCCAGGAAATTCTTACCCACAAACGAGCCATGGGTGTTCACTAGGTATGCTCCTTTGAAACTCTTCTCTACCCCTTAGGAATCTCTCGATGAATCCTTCGAGAATATAAGTCCGATCCTCGTGGTTCGGAGTGCACCTTGTTCAGACTCAAAAGTGCACATTTTGTTGATATTAATTCATTTTTTTAATGAGTTTTAGTTGCATTTTACATTTAATTATGATGATTACAAGGTTAACTATACTTTTGAGCATTATGCATGTTTATTCACTTTAATGATGCATGAATTAAGTTTTGAGTTGTTAATTATGTTTGTGTTGATTACCTATTAAGAAAGGAATGAATGATTGATAATTGACTCTTTAGGTTGCTAATAAAGTGATTAATCCACACAAAAAAATTGTGATTTATGTCTAAGTGCAGAGTCTGTGGTTTAAGCTATTTACCCTCGAACCATTTTGCGAGCGTTAAGGGTTTACCCACAAACTTATGTGAGGGTAAACTGGTTTACCCTTGGACCTGTACCATGTTTGTTCTGTGCGATGAATTTCATTGATATAAAAGCAGTTGCGATTATAGTTAAGATCTAAATGTTATGAATTATTTCTCCTGTAATATGATGTGTTTCATGAAAGCTATTTCTTAAGTATTTGTAGGGAAATTTGATAAGTACTTGCAGGAAATACATATCAAGGTAGAATTAAATATTAATCTAGTTAGAGCTTAACTATGAAGAACGTGGACGGATAGGTTGAATAAGTGGCTTGCATAGAATGATCTCGCACATCCAAACGTGCACATGCCCTTATTAATTGCTAAACTGCCGCTCCTCCCATCTATAAAACATTCTTGTAGCCATGAAACCAACCCCCCCCACCCCCCTCCTCTTCATCCAGGGCATCATTCACATGGCATCCTCCATCTTCTCCATCTTCCACCTTCCATCCATTCATTTCTTCCGAGAGGAGATTGATGACCTCCTCTTCTCCAACCACTCACGTAGTGTGTTTGCTATTGTTTTCTCAACCTGAGCGTATCCTTGAAGGAAAGACTCTCGGTGCCAGCTGCTTCCTCCTCTGTTCCTTGGTGTAATTACAAAGTGACGCCCAAAATCTCATTCCAAGGTCTAAAGGAAGGTCTGCCAGATTGACAACCTAGTGGACTGGAAGTAAAGACAAAGGGAAGTTCCCAGCCTGAGCAAGTTTTGAAGGGAGGAATTACAGTGAAGCATTAGGTGTTCCTTTTCCTTTTCCTTTTATTTTATTTTTACTTTGTCTTTATATTTACACTCGAATTTATAAACACCCATTTTATCAACTTGGTTACGATAGTTAGAGAATGATTTTATGTTTACTATAATGTTGAATGTTGCATTTTAATTTTACAAGTTATTCGTACTTTGTGGTGTTTCATGCATTGTGTTGTTTGTTGTGTTTTAAAATATTTAAAAAGATCAAAAATATAAGTATTCAACTCTTAGAAGTTTCAGCTAATTCTAATTGCACTGTTTAAACATTTGAAACTCACATTTATAGCACAACCCTCGAGTAAGTTTGAGGGTAAGGACGTCTACCCATGTGTTACCTTGAGGGTTAAGTGCCCTCTCTACGCAAAAGGACAAATCATATGTAAACTGAAGTGTATATTGTTAAGACTTAAGAAGAATTAAATATTTGGAAGTAAAGCTCACTAGATAGAGTCTTTCAGTGCAAAATTTGAATAATTTACTACAGACTAATTTTAAAATCAAACTATTCTAAGTGGTGAAGAAATTAAAGTTAATGAAAAATTCTCTGGAAGGTACAATTTAATAGGTATTTAAAGAGCATCCTAGCGGTTAATTGGAACAAAGCAACTGTGACATTGCTTAAAAGAAATATAATTACTTGTTCCGTTAATTGAATACACCAATTTAGCTAAACACCAAACAAAACTAATCCCTGTGGACAAACCTATACTTGCATACTAACTACATTTGAACCCATGCACTTGTGGTGAAATTAAAATATTTCGAACACATATATTATTAAGAAGTGGATTGCAAAAGGTTCAAACAAGTTTTTGGTGCCATTGCTGGGGATTGCTTAATTTATTGCACTTGGTGTTGCTTTTTACTATTTTGGTGTTAGCTAGGGCCACAATATGATTTCTATGCACTTATTGTTATTAAATTCTATTTTACAGTCTTACTGCTATTCCAGAGTAGAGTTTTGTTTTTAAATTTTGAATTTCATAATGGACTCATATAAGTCATATTGGGGTGATTGTAGGGTTGTTCCAGGAACTAGTTATGAGGATTATAATTATTCTAATTATGCTAGAGGAGATTATTCACCTATAGAGTTTAATGATTACTCTTCACAGCATGATTTAGAAGGACTTAATGTTGATTCTCAAACTAATTATAACTGGAATGACACTTCTAATTTGTGGGACTGTAATGGCAATTCAGGAATGCAAAATTATTATTCAAAGTATAATCATGTGAATGAAAGTCAAAATTATCAATCAAATATATCATTACAAATCCAGTGATTAATAGATAAACTAGATGAAACAATACGAAATAATGAAGAGAGTAACAGATTAAATGAATTACAAAATGATAATTATTTAAATTGGTCAATCGTACAAGAAGATCAGAGTGTTCAAAGTACTAATACAGGTTTAACAAATCTTGAAGATAATTTACCAATTAATACTAGAATTGATCAGAATTATATTAATCAAAGAATATTACAGGAATTTGAGAAATTGCTGAATAGATTTAATGAATCAACACGACCAACAGAAGACAATAGAATATTTAATGAATATGAAAACAATGATGATTGTTGACCCCATGCTTAAAGGGGGATGGAGCCGGCTTGCCGCCGGCAAGCCGCTTCAAGGAAGCGGCACCCGGACCCCTAAAAACCCACATTTGGTGAAAAGTTGGGGGGAAGGAGCCGGCTTGCCGTCGGCAAGCCGCTTCAAGGAAGCGGCACCCGGACCCCAACAACCCACATTTGGTGAAAAGTTGGGGGGATGGAGCCGGCTTGCCGCTGCCAAGCCGCTTCAAGGAAGCGGCACCCAGACCCCAAAAACCCACATTTGGTGAAAAGTTGGGGGGATGGAGCCAGCTTGCCGCCGGCAAGCCGCTTCAAGGAAGCGACACCCGAACCCCAAAATCCCACATTGGGTGAAAATGATTAGGGGACCAGCCGACATCTGCCTGCCACGTAGCGGAATCAATCAAGAAAATATGACAAGATTTAATCATTGAAATCTTGGAAATCGATTACGTGGACTACGTAATCAGGCCCGAAATCACGTCGCCTTCCATCTTCGGGCACCCCCAAAGAAGGAAGGAAATCCCTTATAAAAGGAGCGGCCCCCCCCCACAACAAAAAGTAGGCTTGAATTTTCAGGAAAGAAGGCTGACACCCTCTGGAGAAACGATCGTCCACCGATTCCGAAGGAGGAAAGCAGCTCAGGGCCCCGACGCCTTTTCACCATGCGGGAGCGAGGACTTCCGATCCCCCTCGACAACCCCCTATAGGTAAGTCCTTCCACCCTCGCAGTTTTACGTATGTTTTTACGATGCTTCGTCGAGCCTCGACCACATAACACCTTTCCTATGCAAGGGAACAGTCGGAGGACAGACCTGGGTATAATTCCTTCGGAAACACGTTCGAAGGTACCGGTGGCCGCCCTACTGGCTGGGTGAATCCACCCGGCATGGTCGAGCTCAGTTCACTCGTGACCCTTCTATCAAGTCTTTTTACGTGGCAACTCTAAGTTTCCCAGCAGGCTTTACGAGTTTTTATCCGATCTCCACAAGTCTTTCTCGGGGTCCCGGAAAGATTTTCGAGATGACGCCGCCAGCAAGGATGCCGGCGGTGGCCGTTCGGGTGTACGAACACGTACAACCAGACGTCAAGAGAAAATGGGGTGGGGAAACAGCCGGCTAGCCGCCGGCGGGCCGATTCAAGGAACCGACCCCCGTTTCCCAAAAACCCCCATGGGTGCGCATGGAAGGGGGATACAGCCGGCTAGCCGCCGGCTGGCCGGTTCAAGGAACCGGCCCCCGTTTCCCAAAAACCCCCATGGGTGCGCATGGAGGGGGAAAACAGCCAGCTAGCCGCCGGCTGGCCGGTTCAAGGAATCGGCCCCCGTTTCCCCAAAACCCCCATGGGTGCACATGGAGGGGGGAAACAGCCGACAAGCCGCCGGCTGGCTGGTCCAAGGAATCGGCCCCCGTTTCCCCAAAACCCCCCATGGGTGCGTATGGAAGGGGGAAATAGCCGGCTAGCCATCGGTCAACCGGTACAAGTAGCTGGCAGCTAGCTCCCCGAAAACCCATCTTTTTCTCCCCTATTCACCACCGGATCCAATATGGATCCCCGTTTTGTTCAATTCTCTTTTGTTTACTCGATTCTCATTTGTTTTCATCGGAAGGGATAAGGTTATCCCTCTAAACGCCCTGGAAAGTTTTCCAGAGTGAGGCCGTACGTGGCTGGATTGACTATCATGTTTTCCGTTTTAGAGCCAGAGAAAGGCCGGGAATGCCCGGGCAGTCTGGGGGTGCCTAACACCTTCCCCAACAGTACCCTGAGCCCCGTATCTAGTTCTCTCATGTTTTCATTTCAATTTTACGTCACCCATATGGTTTTATCGCTTCGATTGCAGAAGAACACTTCCCCATCCGGTTTTCCTTGTTTTCTACCCAAAAATAAGGTGGCAACTCCGTTCAACAAGCCATCAACTGCATGGGGTGATGTGCTCACACAAACACCTTTCAATTCTCTGTACCTCGGTCCATCTGCCGGCGGGGCCAACGGAAACCCATGGGCTTCCGGGTGATAGCCGGATGAAAGAGAGGGTACAGATTTTTGGCGACTCCACTAGGGACACTCGCTGCATTTTATCAATTAAGTAGCTCAAACTCTCGCTCGTACGGCTCTTTTATAGTCAGTCTTTTATTTTTCCGTTAGATTTTTAACATACTTGTCGCATTTGCTAAGCGAAGCCACTTTCAAATGCATTGAACTCTATCATCCTTCTTTAGTATCGCTATAGATCTTTACGGACCCCTGCGGTTCTCCGAGCACTGTCTCTTCACGGACCTCTGCCCTACAGGTTCCAGACCCCATTGGCTCCCCCTGTCCTGACTCGCTCACAAGCAAGAGCCATGGCCATCGATTCCGCTGCGGCTTCCGGATCATCCCCTTCCGTCACCACGGCAACTTCTGTGCCACTGTCCGTGGTCTTCGGCCCACCACCACCTATCGTCACCCGGACGAACTTCACCAGGCCCGTCATTGTTCCTACCTGAACCCCGGACCAACCAAGGGCGCCAAATCTGTCCACCGCTATAGCATTCAACAATGCCACATTGCATCCTGTGCCGCCGACTTCTCTGGCTATTGAAGCTGAAGGTAACAGGCTGGCTCCCACACGGAGCACCGACCCGTGCTACCAACCACCCTCGAACGCTGAGGGCATAGGAGCGGCCAACGCCTTCCTGCCACCTCAACCGGGACATTTCGAGCAGACCCTCCTGGCTCAACAGTTGGCATGCTATCAACAACAAGGGATTGGTTCCATAATCCCCCCCAGGCCAACCATCTGTGTCCCGGAGAGGCCACACTTAGAAGAATACGGCGTCGTCACTACTCCCATCGCCAACCAATTTGGCCCGCCACTGCTCCAGTCGGCAGCCACCACGGCTGCCGTCCCGGCGCCCGACCTGCAAGGGTAGCTACTGCAAAGGATAGCTGAACTGGAAGCATCTTTCCGGAGCATAAAATCCAGCCCGCCTGGACCTTCCAAAATCTCTGTTTCTATCCCGAAGCGATGCTCCCTCCCAATTTCAAAATGCCTGAACTGGTCAAATACAATGGGCACAGGGATCCTCGCGTGCACCTCTGGGCTTTCTGTGGAGATATGGCGACACTACAATACGAGGAGAAGCTCCTCGTCCGGCTATTCCAGAAATCTCTCCAAGGACCTGCACTTTCTTGGTACATGTCCCTAGACTTAACAAAAATCTACACCTGGGAATAGCTGGCGTACATGTTCCAGGAACAGTATGCGTATAACTTGAACCTGGCACCAAAGTTGGAAGATCTCCATTACCTTCGCCAACGTGAGAATGAGCCATTCAACGACTACATCAGTAGGTGGCGGGCCCTAGCATCCCAAATCTGGGAGAAACCTATGGAAGAAGACTCTCTAGACAAAATTGTACAAGGTGCTCAACCATCACTGGCGGCCCTTTTATGCATT
The DNA here is from genome assembly GCA_024699675.1 of Amphibolis antarctica. NCBI lineage: Eukaryota > Viridiplantae > Streptophyta > Magnoliopsida > Alismatales > Cymodoceaceae > Amphibolis > Amphibolis antarctica. The sequence goes on along the minus strand of JAMKPZ010003747.1, from coordinate 3,651 downwards.
CAGTCGTACTCAACCTTCTCCTAGTTAATCAAAGCTAGTAGCCGCCTAGAAGGATTCTTGAAGTCACAGAGGTTTTCGGCTCTCCCATTTGGAGCCGGCCCCGGAGGAAACGCACGTCCCCAACCACCGGCCCTAGGCGATAACAAGGGGAACAACTGTGGCCCCCGAAGGAATGACAACAGCCGTCCGTCTCTCGTAACCGTGGTGGCAGCAACACCACCACCACACCAACCACAATAGGTGTACGCCCCAGCCCAAGAATACCATCTGCCAACAATCACCCCAGTTCAACAGCCGATCTACACCACCCGAGCGGCCCCAAATCAACAACCTTGGAGGCCCAAGGCTCCACACTCGGCAGCCGCATCCGAGCCGCCGGCCTGCCAACAGTGGCAGGTAACGTACCCGACAACCTTACGACAAAGAAACTAGGGACAAGGAGGAGATCGCCCAGGCGTTAACCAACAACGCCCCCATCAGCAACAGCGTGGGCCACGTCAGCCACCCCCGTAGCCACAACAGCCACGCATTACAGAATACACGCCGCTTTCTGAACCACTAAGCCAGGTATTCCATCGGGCCCAGGCACTGCTCACGCTCCCCCCAATCAAGCCACCTCCAACTGCTCTTCCTGCCTGGTACAATTCGCAGCAGTACTGCGAGTACCATAGGTCCGCAGGCCACGCCATGGATCATTGCCGGACGTTAAGACAAGCTATTCAGAGGCTTATCAACTCGGGCACCATTGAGCTTCAACAACCTCCTGTACCCTCAGAGCCGGGTCAGCATACCTTCCCAAATCATGCGGGTAACTTCCAGGTCAGTGCTATCTTCCTAGGTGCCCGAAAGAGGCACCCGCTCGAAGGGTTCCGGCCTATGCAGCCGGTTTCCGCCTATCCAACCAGGCACGGACAAGGGACAAGAAGATCCCTCCCTTCAGTACGGCCGCTGGATGCAGGAACTCCCTGGTTGAAACCCGTCGACCTCATCCATCCAGCTAACTACCCACCGACGCTTGAAGAACTCCGGTCGTACTATCAACAACTCCAGACCTCCATCTTCACCATTAGCAGCCACCGAAGAAGGAGGAAGTATTCAAAGCTTACGCTGCAACAGGCATCATCCCCACCTATAGGAAAATTCTTCGTTTGGGTGGCACCTACGGTTGCCGTGTCAAAAGAACCGGTTGTTGCATCAAGAGAACCAGCCGTCGGGACGACCATTCGAGCTCAGCCCAAGGTAATACTTTACTCACCTGCTGCCCCAGTCAGGGTAGTCATCCCGACAGTACTTCCGAGCCCCAAAGCCTCAACCGTCGGCTTTGCATCCACGACCGACACTCCAGCCGGCACGGCCTCTCTAGCGGCTGCAACGTTGGCGCCACTCCAAGCACACCTGGCAAAGCAGCAGCTCACCAGGACCTCCCCTCCGGCCACGCTCACTTCCGAACAACATAAAGGCAAGGGGATAGAACAGCCGTCCACATGCACGGCTATAACCAGGTCGGGCCAGGTGTATCAGCCACAGTCGCGCCCCGGAGGAATCTCCATCCCAGGGATAGCAGGACGAACTTCAACCAATAACCAACCACCAGTTGCCGCTTCAACAGGGCCGGCAGCCGCCTCCTCAACACCGGCCATCCAGTCGCGGTCACTCGCAGACCTGTCAATCCAGCTGCAAGGGATACAGGCCGACATCTCTCTATGGGACCTGCTCCGATCCTCTACCGAGCACCAGGAAACCCTTCTCAAAGCACTGCAGGTGGCCAAAGTGGACCAAGGTCTCACTCCCGGGGCCATACAAGGAATGGTGGCCATGGTAACAGTCCCCTCCTTCGTCTACTTCTCAGATCTAGATCTCTCACCAGTTGGGACTGATCAAAACCTATCCTTGTATATTTGGGTGCAATACAAGGACCTCTGCATCCCCATGGTAATGATCGATGATGGATCCAGGTTAAACCTATGCCCGCTACAAGTCCTGCACAAGCTGGGAATCAAAGAGCAAGACTTGCTCCCCACCGACCGGGTGATGAGAGGGTTCGACGGCACTCTGCACTAAGCCAAAGGTGAAGTTGTCCTCCCCCTCATCAACGGACCAGCCGCCTTCAAGGTTCTTGTGCACGTGGTAGACATTCCCCCAAGCTACAATCTTATCCTGGGCCGCCCATTTCTCCACCAAAATTCCATTGTGCCTTCCACCCTTCATAGGATGCTTAAGTTCCTATGGAAAGGGGAGGTCAACGTCATATTGGCGGAAAATTACTACCACCCGGGACCATCTGTAGCAACTGTGGCATCGTCTGGGTCACCACACCCGACATCGGAACCGGCTACCGCCCCACCTCCGGAACTCCAGAACCCAAATGGTTATGACTATCTGTCCAGACGAATGGAGCCTTGGGAGGACAACCCACAACCAGATCAAGAGCCAGAAGATGGCCTGCTGCAACTGTTTGGAGAATCTCCAGTGTGCACCGAGGACCCAACTCTTCACCGACCTCCCTCGCTAGTGCCAATCCTACAGAGAGGAACTTCGAAAATGGATGTAGCGTCTGATTGGTTTGTACAAGGAAAGGAGACGACAAGGTGCCCTCCTTCCCCTCTCCTTCAAACTAACGCAGCAGCACCCACTTGATGACCTAGGTGGGAACACTCCAGGCTTGCAGGTCATCAACATCAAAAGGCAAGCCTGATGGCTTCCATGCAACTCATGCCGAAACCCGCTCCTTCAATAGCAGGGCTTGGCATCCCACGCACAAGTGCGCCGGCAACTACGTCCTCAGCAGCCACTGACTTGGCAAGCCAGATCAGCCGAAAACCGTCAACCACCAATAAGGGCACCGCATCATGGAGTCAGGACAGCTAGCCTACTCAGTCTGGGCAACATCTTTCAAAGTGCTGGCCAACACTCCAGGACAGAACTAGGGGCATTCTGCCCCTCCCCTCAAGCCAGTAAACAAGACCGGCCTGTTGCATTCTCTTCCAAAACTCCACTCGGTTTCTGCCTCCCATCTACCTGGCAGCGAGTTCCTCCCACCAGGGTAGAACTAGGGGCATTCTGCCCCTCACTCTCTATGGATGCTTGGCAGCCAGAACAACCGATGGGGTCTGATGACACAACACCCCAGGAAGACGAGCATGGCAAGTCCACTATCATCCCCTCTAAAGCACTTCTGGGGTCCGTCACGACCTCGAACTGGCAGCCAATTCACCTACCCGACACCTAGCCAGAAAACCACGGGCACCGCTCCCGCCAAAACCATCGTCCAGCACCCTTCTAGCTTGAAGGTCAGCAAGCCGCTGGAGATGCTGACGGCCCATGCTTGCAAAGCCAAGAATCTGAAGAAGAAGACCCATGGGTTCAACCACCTGAGTCTACAGGCATAGCATCCATGGATGAAATTGAACTTGTAAACCTTGGGGATGAACAACACAGAAAAGAAACGAAAATTAGCAAAGAGGTTCCCGAGCCCTACCGGCAAGAACTCCTCACACTCCTGCGTGAATTTGTGGAGGTGTTTGCATGGGATTATGAAGACATGCCCAGTTTGGATGAATGGGTAGCAGTCCATCGACTACCCCTCAAACCAAAGGCCCGACCTATGAAACAAAAAGCTAGACAGATGAGACAGGAATGGGCCCAGAAGCT
>JAMKPZ010003746.1:0-23138 GCA_024699675.1 Amphibolis antarctica | reverse complement strand
AGGTTCAGACAAACAATGTTTGAGGCCATTGAAGGCCTTCTAGCACTCAACACTCTAAAACTATTTGTTCTTCCTCTTCTTGCCTTTCAATAGATCAAACAATACCCAACATTATTCAACATGATATGAATTTCTTGAAAGCTACAACTCTCTTAGTTGGCCTTTACAACTCATTAATGGTTATTGGCAGACAAAAGCATATCTAAAATGGCCTAGATCTTGTAGAGATTGGCTTTTATTCCCCTATACATGATCAGGACCATATCCTTCCTGTTCTCCAGAATTCTCAACCAATTATCCACCTAAGCTGACATATCCATTCATCAAAAGTTCTGATCAATTGGCTAATCTCAAGGTTAACCCAGGTCAGGTTCAGACAAACAATGTTTGAGGCCATTGAAGGCCTTCTAGCACTCAACACTCTAAAACTATTTGTTCTTCCTCTTCTTGCCTTTCAATAGATCAAACAATACCCAACATTATTCAACATGATATGAATTTCTTGAAAGCTACAACTCTCTTAGTTGGCCTTTACAACTCATTAATGGTTATTGGCAGACAAAAGCATATCTAAAATGGCCTAGATCTTGTAGAGATTGGCTTTTATTCCCCTATACATGATCAGGACCATATCCTTCCTGTTCTCCAGAATTCTCAACCAATTATCCACCTAAGCTGACATATCCATTCATCAAAAGTTCTGATCAATTGGCTAATCTCAAGGTTAACCCAGGTCAGGTTAGAAATTTCGAGCATGAATTTACAATGTCATAGAAGAGTATATACGTTTTTATTGTAACATAAACCATGTCACATAGTGAACAATCAAATGACAATCAATTTAAACATATTATTCAATCCCACCTTATCTATGGGTTTAACAAGGTTAGTTTAGTCAATGTTATCAAATCACCAAAATTAGAGCACCTTGACTGCCCAGGTACCATAACTAAATTTCAATAAAATATGCAATTAATAAGGGATATATCCATTGCAAACTCAAGCTGGTAAAAAGTTGTGATAAAAAAACCTATCATGATTCTAATATTGTGCAATGACTTACAAACTAACGTAAAACAAAAAAATTACTATGTGGCCAGGCATTGCTACAGGAACCTAGCCATACCATTAGTTGGATAATCCCTGTACGTAGGGATTAAGTACATTTCTATAATTACAAAAATTACATGAGTAAGAACTGTCTTCTTTATAGAGATGCATGTATCAGAATAATATTCTTTGATTAGTTCTTCCCACTGACTATCAGTTGCTTTAGGACTACACAACAACCATTATATTAGTACATAAGAACCTCGGACTTCTAAAGAACTTTGTTATCTCAGATAGACTGCAATATAGTACTCACCCAAAGAAAACATAATACCAAAAAACCACCACCATGAAGGAAAGAGATTTTGAAGATTAGGCTCTTTTAATCCAAAAAACACAAGTGTAATAATAGTTAGATAGCAATTGCGTATACTCAAACTTTGACCATGTATTAAACGTAAGAAAGTTCTGGTATTGTTGTCTGACTGAAATGTTCCTTCCTTTTGCACCTAAAAATCTTGCTTGGATAATTAATTTTTGAGGAAAATAAAAAGTTATCCAATTCTAATCATAACAGTGATAAAATCAAATGCACTTACCGATACAAACTCCACAAAAGCAATACGGGTAGAATGCTGATAGTCTCCCAGCAACCTCAAACGATATACCTAGTAAATAATAGACATACATTTACGTGTCTGCTAATATCTCTATCTGATTTGATATGGACCAACCACAATATGGCAATTATGGCAACTAACCTCCCCACATATCGACTCAAAGAAGAGCCTTAGTTCAGTTTGAGTAACCTACATGGAAAAAAGCCATTTAGATAAAAGGATTAAAACCATTATCAAATCTAATGTGCATAAGTAAAAAAACTCAACTAACTAAAAAATAGACAAGTTACTGACCTTTTTATCAATGTTTGTACAGTAAATGGTCCTTGTACACATCTCACGTTCATCTTCAGACTAGCACAGAAAGCCATAATTAGTTCCCATGTGAAAAGATGAAATCAAGTAAATGTTATCTAGTTTTGATTCTCACCCTTGGCAAGAACGTTGGGTTTACAGGTGCGATAGCAGTTTTTGAAGGAAGCACCCTAACTGGATAGAAACCAAGCACAGTTCCAGCCAGGCCCAAAGCAGCCCTTGCGCTTTCTAAAGAACAAACATCCAATAAAAATGGGTTTGTCTAGAATTATCTGTAAATAACAATTAAGTAAAATAGAAGTTCATTGGAATAGAAAATACCCTCGTCACTGAATTCAATGAAAGCAAAACGAAGAACAGAATTTGGATCACCACAAATGCGGCAGTCATTAACCTTCATGACAAACAAGATGTCAGAGGTTGAGAATCATTACATCACGTGATTGAAATGATGATTGATTCAGCAAAATAATCATATAACGTTACCTGTCCACAATTAACAAAGAGTGCTGCAAGCTGTTCTTCTGTGACCTATGCATCCAGAGAAATTTAAAAGCATATAAATCACTGACAACTCATTCGAGAAAATTCCATATATTCAACATTAAATCAAGTGGTGCTACGTGTGCATAAAAATCATGCCGTGATTGCCATCCAACGGATATATACCTGTAGGTCAATATCAGAAACATAGACGGTTCTCCTAATTCTCTCTTCACGTTGTGCCAAACTGGTTCGGCTGTTCAGCCTCCTCCTCCTCCCTTGATTATAGTTATTCATCTAGTAAACAGAAGGGCATACAAAAACCACAAGGCAACCAAAAGGTTTTAGCAATGGGAAAATAAGAATTCCAATTTGTTCCGGGAGGCAAAACATGCTTACTCTCCGTCCTGGAATTCCATTGGCGATCCCATTCCCGTTTCCCATCCGATGCTGCGGCTGTACAAAACCATTACTGTTGCCATAAACGGCGGCACCATTAGCACCATCTGCATGGATGTAAGCTCGTGAAGTCGGAACAAACTCCTCCGCCATTGGATTCAGCTTCGATAGCAGCTCCTCCAATTCCCCGATCTCTCCTCTCCCACCCACATTCCCATTCGACTTCTGCTGCACGAACGCCAAATCCCCGGTCTGTTCCTGCAGCTTCCTCTGAAAGTCCTGGCCACCGGGCGAGCCATGGCGAGGCCACAGAGCCGGTCCTCCACCCCCGCCGCCCCCGCTCCCGTCCGCACCTTGCCTGCCGTTATTCCCGACATCATCATCCGAACGCGTTTCCGAAGAGGAAACCACCGCGCTGGCATCCGGATCGACGCAGGGCGCGCCGCCATCCGATTCCGCCATGATCGATCCGTCCACTCCCTCTCCTTCTCTACTGATACACCACTACTATTACTCCGCTTCCTTCGTCTCTCACCGTTGCCGCTCCCTGCAGTGCCGATTGCCGCGGCGCTGCTCCCGCTGCCTACTGTAGTGCTGTGCAACTCGGCGTCGGCGGCGCCGTCACGATCAACGGCCGATGGGGCGAGGGAAAAGGACGAGAGAAAAGCGAAGGAGACGACGGAGAAAAATGGGGGAGACGACGACGTTTGGTGGGGAGTTCGGCTTTTGATAGTTTTTGATTTAACGGTGGGGTGGGCGTGCCTTGCAATCTTGCTGGACAATTTGCATAAAATACCATACAGCTTTTCAATAATGGCATCATTTATCTGAATATTTAAGGGTGGTGAGCTAAATTTTATAATTTTTGAAAAATACATACTTTATGATAAAAATATAATAATATTGATTTTATTTTATAAATAGTAAAAAATATAAAATTTATTTGATTTACGGTAAAAATATAATGATATTAATTTTATTTTATGAATAGTAAAAAATATAAAAGTTATTCGATAAATATACCATAAAATATTGTACTACATAATGAAAAATATAGTTACACAATGTTAAAACATATACACAAACGATATCAATGTACCCTTCCCGATATTTATCATTTTTGATAAGGTTGTTTTTATAAATAAGGGAGGATTTGTGCTGGAAATTAATAAAATGAAATTTTTTTTAAAAAAAAATTGTTAAAATGTTAAAAATCTAAGGTATACAAATAGTATCATAAATTTTTCTATTTTTCATATTTTTAAAATTTCAATAATGAAAAAAATTTTAAATTTTCTTTTTTATTAATTTCCAAGAAGCACAAACCCCTTTAAAAGTCTCTTTTGTTTTCCCAACTTTAGTTTTAATTTTAATTCTATACAAACTTCTATGGACATGTTTGTTTACATGTTCATTTCTATGTATCTTTATTTTTTACTATACACTACAGTAATCTACAATATTATTTATCAAACAACTATTACGTAAATTACTATTCATTGTATGTGATGCTTAAAAATATCAAATGGAAAAGCATCTCAACTTGCCATTGACAAGTGGAAAGCACATATTGTGGGTGTTTGTGCTGCCAGAGTGGAAAGAAAATGAAATAAATTCATTTCCTACAATCTTGATGTTTGTGCATGTTGAAAATTATTTCCGATCATTTTTGCCGTACTCACCTTTACACCTACTCATCATCGTAGTTATCGACCTCAGTCGCATATCAACAATGCCCTGACAGCCACTTTCACCCCCACGCATCAACAATGTCGCAATGGTCACTCTCACCCTTACACTAGCTCTTGCCCCTCGACACTGCTCTCGCCCCCTCGGTCGTTGTCGCTTCTATCGTCACTCTTGCCCCTACGCACCCTCTATTGTGCTCTCTCCAACGTGATCTCTGACGGCAGCCCTCTTGACACACTCCTCTCTCTTCCTCTCCTCCACCAGCATGTAAGGTGTATTTTTCTCTTTCAATCTCGTTCCTTTCAAGCTTTCAACATGGTATTGCTTCAAATTTGACATTGTTTAGCATTGATCTTATTTTTTTCCTTGATTTCCTTCCAACAATAGTTCCAAGATGATTTTTTTTTCCATTTTTAGTATTTTGCCTCACATTATATGATTTTTTTACATCGGATCATTGTATTTGTGTCAATATTGAATCAGATCTAAAAACCTATAATTGAAAATATTGGATCACACACTTGATCGATTGGTCAAGATTGGAATTGATTAAAAGTTTGGACATTTTTTGTGCACATACCAGATCAACTACATTATTATACATGCATGATGAGATCAGTTGTTATGTTTCATGCATATTGAATCCACATATTGGATCCACTTTTTTTGTTATTTTTCATGCATGTACATTTTTTTTTATATTTGCATTGATCTTATCTTATTTTTAGGCATATTTTAGTGAATGACATTAGTTGAAAAAATAAAAACTAGTGAAAATGATTACTTCAGTTGGAGTGTAAAACAAGAAGAGATCATTTTAAACTTAACATATAAGGTAATAAAAGAGAGAAATTAGAAAACACCTAATGGGAAAATTAAATAACATGTGATGACAAAAATATGTTTATTTTATGGACTTCATTACATTCATTATACATTTGAAAATTATTTAATAATTGAAAATAAATATTATTATATTTATTAATTTTTAAATGTTCATTTTCCATTAAAATTCCTATTTTTATATTTATTTTATATTATAATAATATTATTTAAATTATATAAAATAATTATTATTTAATTCAATTATGTTCAATTCCAACATGTGCACAAACATGAATATTTCTAATTCTGTTTAATTTTGAGAGGTGTACAAATAACTCTACGTTGAAATTCATTTCATTTCAATTCAATTTTGTCATCAAAATAAATTTCTATCAATTCATTTCATTTCATTTTCATGTGCACAAATATGCCCATAAATTCATTTTATTTGTATACTATTATAATAATTAGTATTATTATTATTATTATTATTATTCTATTACATATTTTATTTATTATTAACCACAACTCTTAAAAAATAATATTATCACTTTTCTATCGTAAACTATGTAATTTTTAGAAAATCGACATCACCTCACCTTAACTCACTACACAAACAAACAGCTCATATGTATTATCATTATCGTACAAATTCTATATACAAATTTTTACTTTATAATTTATTATACAATTCTAACATTATTTACAAAATTATCTTTAATTTTAATTCTACATAGTTTTTAAGTTGAAGTTTTAATTGAACCTGAATAAACAAATGAACTCAGTTTTTTCATAGATTTATTTCCTCATTGCTTTTTATTAAAAAAATAGAGCATCACAAAAGATTAATTCAAAAGAAAGAAAAAGTTAAAACACTTGCATTCTGACACTTTTTTTCGACAAATTCTAAAAATATAAATAAAATTTATTATACATGTCAGACAAATTTAAAAAAGAAAAAAAGAAAAAGAAACTTCTTTCAAAATTTCAGCTTGACGTAAACTCACTTTAAAAAAGGTAAAGGGCCCACCATAAAGAAAGAAAAGATGAAAGGAGATCAAAGGGTTTTAGTTTCCTTTTTGAGGCGAACTTTTATTAATTTTGAAAATTAAATAAAATTAAAATTAGAATTAATTTTATAAATAGTGTTAAAATTATATAATAATTAAGATTATAAAAACTTATATATTAAAATTTATATAATAATAATATTATTAAAAATATTTTTAAGAATCAGTTAAAATCAACTTCAAATAAGGCCTTTCATTGTTCTGACACTACTGGTGGTTGTTTTCAATACAATACCAAAAGTGAAAGAAAGCTAAAGAAAAGAAGGTAAAGAAAAATTTAAGTTAAAAATAAAATTGTCAGTGAGGGAGTTTGTGCTCTATACAAATAAGTGATTTTTTTTCATGGTTGAAATATTAAAATTTTATAATTTTTTTAAAATTAAATATAAATTATCTTATATTTTTACAAATGATATCATAAAATTTTTCATTTTTAGATTTTTAAAATTTTAATAATTTCACTCCCTCTACTCTAATTGCTTTTCATATTCTTCGTAGGAAGTGGCCTTCGTGGTCATTTCCCTCTATAATAGAAAATTGATTTCTTAAGTATTTAAATTTAATTTATTCGTTTGAATTTTTACTTTCTCTACGGATAAATGGTAAACACTGCGGTCACTTGTGCATCCGCGGTGTTTTCCATGATTCCATCCGCCGATGCGCATCGCCGGCGGCGGAGGCGGCGGCGCCCGGTGGCCACGGGTCCTAAACCCTAACGATCTGATCCAGATCCTGCGCCGCCAGAAGAACCCCGACACCGCCGTCCGCCTGTTCAACGCCGCTCCCGGTTTCTATCCTTCCTACCGGCACAATGCGTCCGCGTACTCCGCGATCCTCGCAATTCTCGCCTCCTCCGGTCGTCACTCCGCTATGCGCTCCGTCCTCCACCAGATGATCCACCTCGATTCGTGCACTTGCTTTGACTCCCTCTTCGCCCGCACCATACGGTACTATGGCGACGCCGCGCGTCCCGATGATGCTGTAGAGCTCTTCCGCCAGATCCCGCGATCCAACTGCGCCAAGTGGGATCGATCTTTCGCCGACATTCTCAGGATTCTCGTCGATTGTGGAAGGCTGAAGGAGGCGGTCCGTGTCTTTGCAGACGGATGCAATGGCGGCGTCAAGTGGGAGGTGGTGATTTGTTTGTTTCGTTTCGTTTTGTTTTTCTCCCTTCTCGTTCTAATTTCGATTCAGATGCTAATTCTGGAGTCCATTCAGGTAGAGATCTTCAACATACTCATAGAGGAGCTTTGTAGGAGGAAGCGACCAGAATTGGCAATGGAAGTCTTCGGAGAGATCAAGGAGCACTGCTGTTTTCCGGACAGGGAAACGTATCGGATTCTAATGAGGTGCTTGTGTGAGGCCGGGAGACTGGAGGATGCTACTCACTTGCTGTACTCGATGCTCTGGAGGATTTCACAGAAAGGGTGTGATGCTGATGTCATCGTGTACCGTATGCTGTTGGAAGCACTGTGTGCGGAAGGGAGGGTCAAGGACGCCGAGGAGGTGCTGGGTAAAGTTTTGAAGAAGGGACTGAGAGTTCCAAGGTTGCGTAGGAGCTTCCAGAGGTGGGAGATAACAGGGGAGAGCTTGGAGGAGATGAAGAATTCAATTAATGACGCGCTTGTGAGGGGTGGGGTGAGGAGTGCTGCGAGCTACTGTGCGATAATTGGGGATCTTTATTCAGAGGGGAAGGGGAAGGATGCAGATAGGTTGCTCGATGAAATGGTTAAGAGAGGATTCAAGCCTAATGTTTCTACTTATGAAGCGAAAATTTGTGCTGCATGTAGGGAAGGGCAAGCAGAGGAAGGTTTGAAGGTATTGGAGGAAGAGATGGCTTGGGTGGGATGTGCCCCAGCATTGTCAACTTATTATTTGGTCGTGCAAGGTCTATGCAGGGAAGGGAAATCTGTGTTGGCTGATAAGGTGTTGAAAAATATGGAGAGGAAGGGAGGTTGCATTCCAAGCACAGAAGCATATGAGATGGTGATTGATGGTTTGTGCCGTGAGTTTAGATATTTGGGGGCTCGGCAAGTCATGGACAGAATGCTGAATAAGGGGCATCTCCCTGGCTGTGTCACATACAATCAGGTTATCAAAGGACTTTCCTCTATTGGGAGGACTTATGAAGCTGTTCTCTTTCTGGAGGAAATGATTAGCCAAGGCAAATACCCTGAGATCGATGTGTGGAACACATTGGTATCCATGGCATGTGATGTATTTCGGCCACTACAAGCCAACTTACTGTGCCAGACACTCTGGCATCATGATCCTTGATGTTCATCAGGTACAACATATCTGAGGTATCAGAGGTATACTTTTTTCACTGTCAGCAGCTAATGCTTTCATATCAATTCTTTATCTTGTCTGTGTATACCATATTTAGTGCTTTTTTCTAGGCATTTTATCCTATCATTTCTACTTCTTCAGACCTTCTTTGTATATATATTCTGTTATCTTTTCTGTGCCACTAGAGTTCATTACGTACATTTTGCAATTACTTTAAATCTCGTAAAGTTTTTGTAACGGTAACATTGTTCCTTTTTTATGTCTTAAGAGATTCATCAAAGTGCCTGTCAACATTGATAAAATGAAGAACATTGACAATTTAAGAAAATTGAATGTGCTACCATCTGATATAGTCCAAAACCTTTAATTCTTATAAAAAAATTTCATTTTTGGTTCATGAGAACTTCCATTGGCATCTTATGGATGTGAACTTAAAGAGAATAAATTCTCTGTCTACAATTTACAAATAATTTGTGTCAATGATAATGAAATTGTAATAAGACGAGAATTGAAAAATCCTTTATAAATGACATATTTGTTGTTAAGATACTAATCCTTGAACGTTTACTGTTTTGCGTAGAGTGATTGGTTGGATATATTTTTGGTCAAGAAAAGGCTCATTCCAAACCCTTGGTTCAACGTTATTGTAAACATTTATATATTCTCGGCCCCATCAATTTGACCTGCTATAATCGATGGTCTTATACCAAAATTCCATGTTTCTATACAATTTTATAAACATCTTTTTGAATTGTTTGGTTTGTTTTCTTATTGAATTCTTCAATTACTTTAGCAAACATATCTGAGCTAATCTTTCATTTGCAATTTTTCAGAAACCGTTAACTACTGCATCATATGGTACAGCCTCAAGCATTATTTTGGCATGTTTTGCATTCCAGGTAAAAGATGGTGTCTCTATCACTGTATGTTTACACCTTTTCCTTTGTCACCTCTAGTTATATTTATCAAAATGCCTAAATCAAAATATAGATAAACATTTGCTTCATATTTTAATATTAAAATTTTAAATGGTTGAGTATTATGAATTAATGGAAGAGCCTGATCTGAAATCAATTGAATTACAACGGGGTATCATGCAAGAAAAAACAAGAGGACCTCGGGACCCACCATCTTCTGTTGTCTCATTTACATGATTCTCCCCACATACCTTTGTCTTTTTTTTACAGTGACAATGACTTTTGCATTTATCTAGATTCAAAACTTAGATCTGTATGTATTACTGCTTCTAGTTAATTAGTTATTTCAATTAACTTATTGTTTTGATAATGGTTATGTTTTACCTTAATTTGAACCTAAGAGGGGGGGGGGGTTGTGCCTCTTAGAAATTTTGAAAAAGCAAATTTTTTTTAAAAAATTAGATTTTCAGGTATTTGTATGTTTCAAAAAATATAGAAAAATGTTAAATTTTTTCATTACTACAAGAATAGATTTTTTCATCAATTTTCACCTATTGAGTTAAAAAAATTATTATAGTTGACAAAATTTTTATCATGGCATACTTCCTTGACCTTATGTGTCTTACCTAACTTTTCTCTACCATTGTTGAACTCGTGACTATATAAAAAATGTAAAATTATGTTTGAAATGTTAAAATATAGAATATTTATAAATTTTGTTTAAATTAATTTTCCAAAATTTTTGCAACATGTACAAATCGTTTTAAATTTTTTTTAGTTTTCTAATTTTCCTTTTCTTTTTCTGTTTCTTAAATTTCTATTTTTCAGATTTCTGATATACATAAATGGACCTTAAGACCTCATTTGTTAATCATCATCTTTCATGATTAAGAGAATGATCAAAGTATGTTATCCTTGATTTTCTCTCCCCATACATTGGAAAATTGAAAAAGGGTCGTGAAGATGAACCTTTTTACTTCTGGATTAGTAGATTACGTTTGTTGGAGGAGATCCTCCAAAAAACCCCAAAAAATTAAAAATACCAGTTGAACAGGACACACAATGGTAGACCACCTTAGGAAGGGAGAGGGCATCTTCATTTTTCTTTTTGAGACAGTGGTAGAGGAAGGGTACACAAAAAAGCTTCTGGATGTAGACACCTCGTGGATGGCATGCACAAGATCAAAAAAAAAAAAAACATAACATGCATAGATGACATGCACAAGATCAACAGAGAAAAAACATAACATGCACAAAAAAAAAATTGTGACACATAAGACCACCGATAACGTTTTAGTTCTTTCTTCTTATTGTTTTCGTTTGGAACTTGTATCAACTTTTAAACTCCCGAGTTCTTCTCTCCCCCTTTGCCTTTTTGATGTAGTTTTGTGACTTGCATCAACCTTTTGTGGTTTTGCATAGTAGAAAGGTTCCATATTCCAACAAAACTTAACTAAGTAGTTGGAGGGTTCTTTCTTATATTATATTATAAGTAAGATCAACATTGGTACTATTTTCGATGTAAGACTCTTTGTCCTAATACTCTATTGCATGTGTGACTTTGGGCCTTTTACTGGCATTAGTACATTTTTTCGGTCAAGGTCTAGGCCTATGTGTGACTAATAGATAAAGTACACAACTTACTCTAATACGAAGTAAAAATGTTTCATATTCTAACAAAAATTCAGTTGAGTAATTGAAGAGTTCTTTGCTATTATATAAGCAAGATCAACATTAGTATTGTTTTCGATGTAGGATTATTCGTCCCAGCACTCTCCTGCACGTGGCTCTAGGTCTTTCACTAACATCAGTACCTTTTTTTGGTTGGGGCCCAAGCTTATGTGTGATTGATGGATAGAGTGCACAACTTACTTTAATATTAAATAAAAATGTCCTATATTTCAATAAAATCTAGTTGAGTAGTTAAAAAGTTTTTCATTATATTATAAGTAAAATCAACATCAGTACTATTTTCAATATGAAACTATTTGTTCCAATACTCCCTAGCACATGTGACTTTGGGCCTTTCACGGTGCTTTTTTCCGATCGGGGCCTAGGCCTATAAGTGGTTCATGAATAGAGTGCATAACTTACTCTGATACAAAATAGAAAAGTCTTATATTCCAACTAAACCTAGCTAAATGGTTAGGATTTTCTGCTTTGTTAGTAAGATCAACATCGATACTATTTTCGATATAAGATTATCCATCCCAACACACAACCCACATCAGTGTTGGTGTTTTTATATTAGTCCTAATGCACTCGTCAAAAAAAATCAATAGAAAAAGAAACGCATGCATTCCAATCATTCTGAGATGTAGATATGAGGTGGAGAGAGGCTGTGGTTTGGCACTTATTATGGTCCCTTTCTATAAGAAAGTTTGGTATTTACAAATTCGAGGCAGAAAGAATCTGTGAATGTGAATGATAAGTGTCTGTGAATTTTGTCCTTTCCTATTAACCTTCATCCTCGGAAATGGAAGGAAAGTTTGGAATTTATAAATGGTGACTACAGGAAAATTTTCTACATTTCCCATGAATGCAAAAACAACAGTTTGTTTGATAATGATTATTTTCTACGTGAGTAAGTCTTTTTCAATAGTTGTTATCAAATATATTGTTTTTGCATGAATTTATTTCTATGAAACATTGGGAAGCTGATTGTTTAACATATAAAGTTAAGTACTTTTCAATAATTATTACTCTATATTGTTTGTGCATTGATTTATTTCTATTTCAATAATTATGAAGTTGATTTAATGTTTTACCTTAAACACTGATTATAAGTTGTGTGAAGGATTAGTGTGTTAGTCATAATAACACTAAAGTAGGGAAAGCTCAAGTGGATATTTGAGGAATGGATTAACCTTATTTAAGTGAACCATTATAAAAATTTCTTCTTCTTATCTATGTCGCTTGTGATTGCATGGGTTTGTCTGTACGTGTTGAAAATTGAAATTTTGGAAAACAGAAAAAAAGAAGGTAAAATAGTAAAGAAGAAATTTTTAAGGTTATATGTGCATAATGTGAAACTTCTAGAAAATTAATTTATAAATTTTTTATAAATATTCTATATTTTAACATTTCAAACTTAATTTCATTTTAACTTAATAATAATACATTTATAATGAAAATTAAATTACACTTATTATAATTTTATTTTTACAAAATTTAATTTCAAGAAATTTGTAAGTTAATATTTCACAAAATTCAAGGTCATAATTGTATATATTAACCATATTTATATATCATAGGTTAATATTTTTTAAACTTATATATATACTTCAATTTTGATTTTTTATTTTTATTACTTTTCTGTCCTTTCCATCTTTGCAAATTCGATAAAGGTTAAGAGTAGTCAAATTTCATTAGGGGCTAATAATTATCATGATGTTACATAATTTTTCGTGTAGTTGTCAACAGGAAAATGTCAAGAAAAATC
The DNA here is from genome assembly GCA_024699675.1 of Amphibolis antarctica. Lineage (NCBI taxonomy): Eukaryota > Viridiplantae > Streptophyta > Magnoliopsida > Alismatales > Cymodoceaceae > Amphibolis > Amphibolis antarctica. Next base: position 10,039 of record JAMKPZ010003746.1, on the reverse strand, counting down.
AAAAGTAGTCAAACAGATCTTTCATGCAATTACAAGTACAACAAAAGTCAATTAAGGTCAAGGAAAACGTTACGATTAAATTTCCATTAGAGATTTTATACATTTCTTAATTATAATTATAATAACAAAAAAAATTAAAAATTTTATATATTTTTTAAAATACACAAATATTTAAAAATTTAAATTTTTAAATTTTCCTTCTGGGACAATCTCATTTACACAATATTGTGCATATAATGTTCACGTATTTTCTCTGTATCAACTAAACAAAGCGTTTACATCAATATTATCACTCAATCTTCGATTGTTGATTGTCAATTATTTGTTATTGCATTACACTTTTGTAAATCTTCTTAGATTAATTAAAAATTGAAAGTAATCACCATTCACTCTCCTAACAAATCCATTTCTCAGCAACGATCTTTTCTTTGATGATATCTTAACCGTAGTGATGTACCTACATGAGATGACTCGCGGTTGAGTCCTTCGGAAAAGTAGATGTTTAAAAATTCCATTTTTCACGTATGATTTGCAATGAAATCATGTGCGAATGGAACGCCGCAAAGAAAAAACAATGTTGACATGCCAGTTGAGTGGAAGTAAAACTGTATGATTAGAAGTTAGTGAAATTATTCAGTGTTTTTTTTTGATAAAAACCTTTAGATATTATTCATGACCAACAAAAAAAGGTGCGATTACAAGACAGGAAACAGAGATATCAGTGAAATGGAAAAATGGTCCAGACCTCGTCAAATTGAAAACACAATTGGTAAAACCAAAAAAGCTCCTAGAGAGACCGCTCTCAACAAGAAAATAGAATTAATAGGAAAAATGGTCAATCCAGAAAAGTGAAAGGATCGATACGATCACTAGGACGTGAATAACGTGTTTTTAATTTTATTCCGACTTATAAAGAATATGTGCAAGTTTTGACATCATCAAAACATAATATACTTGTTATCATACAAGGGGTAATATCGTAACAAAAAGATTACCATTAAAACTAAAAAAAGGTCGGTTAGAATGAAAACGCAACTGTAAAAACCTGAAAAACTCAGCCGACGAGTGTATGATTAAAAGCCTTATCTGCAGAAGTTCCGGAGAAAGCCCAATGAGTGAAAGGCATCGTAAACAAGAGGGGACGAGATAAAGAAACGTTTCATAAATGTGAACGTAAAAGGTTCACAACATTTTTTGTGTATTTTTCTCAAAAATTGGAAAAAAAATGTAAAATGCAGATTTCAATACACTGTTTTACCTTCTGATGAATTATGTGCTTCATAAAAAAAATTTGCTTCATCACTTTTGATCTAAGTTATTGTTTTTCCACAAGTCATATCTGATATTACAAAATAGTATATGCTGAAACCAGATTTGAGGTCATTTTAAACACTTGCAGTAATTTTATCTGTTTACAGGAAAAATATCCTAAAAAAAAAACATAGCATTCATTATAATATTAGATTATTTTGTCAAATATCCAAAAGACTGTCACTGGTCACAATGCCTGGCTTCTTTACAAACCAAAGATGAAGACCCAAAAAGAATGCAGAAATAAAAAAAATTACGATGAGTTTACAGAAACTCTACTCATGTATGGTAAGCTTATTTAGGATCTATTTATGCACCTAGAAAGTTTTTTCCCAAAAACTTTAACAAATATGAAAAACAGTTTCGAGGAAAATCCAGAAAATCATTTCATGAAATTCATTTTCTTGACGTTTGTGGACGTCACAGAAAATATTTAGTAGGGTAATAACCATCACCATGGTCTCTCAAGTGCCTTCAAAATTTAATCAGTACATCAAATTGACTATTATTTTCATTTTTCTTTTTTAAGAAAAAATCTATGCCAACCTTACTCTTGCTGTTGTCTCACAATGAAACAACTGTCATTAATAATTACAAAGACTGTAACTCTTGTTTCAAATTTAAACCACAGATACTTCCTAAATGTAAGAAAAATTTGGGAACCCATCAAAATTTTCAATACACACTTGTGTGGATGCCTTGGGCCCACTCTTTCATTAATCATAACATGCACTACCATATATACCTAAATAAGCCCTAGGTGTATATGAGAGTACAAACATAAAAGAAGCAGATGTCTAGATAGAACCTACACCAAAAGCTTTCCATCAAATAATACATCAGCCAACCTGTTCTACCCATAATGGCTCTAAATTTCCTAAAAATACATCAACCTGTTCCGTAAAATACCCATGGAGGTTAACACATGATTATTATCCTAATATTGAGCAGATGAGGGTGAGGCCAAAATTTGAAATGCTTGCACTCATACCAGATGAGCAAGTTCTTGATTCATGTTTCCCTCAAGAGTCCAAAGCAACAAAACAAACACACTAAGCTGTGGCCCCTAATGTACCAAAACTTAAAAGCAAACACTAGGGTTTCTTCCACATTTATGGCTGCCTCTGAGTTTTCCATATTTATGGCACCCTCAATTTTATACAAACACTTGGTTTCACTCTGACTTTCATTATTTTGCTTTCAATGTGATCACAAGTTTCGATTTAGTGACTGGGCTTTCCACAACCAGCCTTTCCATTGGATCTACGGTGAGGCCACCCACCCCATTTTGTATAAATTTTGTTTACAAATGTGGAAATTACCTAATATGGAAAAAATTGATAACATAATTAAAGTCAGACATATTAGAAATTAACGACATTAGGGATGGGTGCAAAAATCAACACATCCAAAGAGGGTCATAAATATTCATAATAGATTATAGGAAGGGTATTGACACAAAATAAGCAGCACATGCAACTAAAAAAATTCTGGACTAGCAGGACTATTGAAGCCTCTCATTACGTCACTGCACGAGATAAATAACCTGTTCCTCAGTAACTGTACAAGATGGGGACTTGAGAAAGGCAATTCAAACAAGAAGAATGGTATAAAAGTTGTTAAATTACTAGAATATGTCATCATAAAAACATGCTTTCTATGGTTATCTAATAAGTTGTTGCCTGCCATTTGAGACAACCCGAAGAGGAGGGCATAATTTGATGTTTTTTTTCTTATTTTGAATGAAGATATTGGAGAAAAACTGAAGATACGAGAGAGGATATGAAAGAAATTCATTAGTATTAATCAACAGCTTTTAATTTTTCTTTGTGAAAGGTAACAGCATTCAGTATGTGATCTGAAATTAGGATACCCTGTGAAGATGTTTCCAGGATCAAGTAACGAAGATATGGTAATGACACCAAAATTTTGCCTACCATTAGATGGAACCACCAATCTATCAAGTATACCAGTCTCTCTTCTCATTGTATTTGCAATGAAATCATTGTGGTCCCATCTGCACTAAAGAAGTTTTGAACAGAAATCAAACTTGAGATTTTAAATCGAGTTGGATATGAAATGCATATTCGATTATGACATGATCTTATTTACTTTATTCTCACAGGGAGCATTTACTAAAAAAGATTTTCAATCAGACAGTATCTTTATGAAATTAAGGATGATCTTTAAAAGGTAAGTAGAATCTCATTATATTAATAATAAGATCTAACTAGAAAAGATACACAAAGACTGAGAATATCTAAAAGGCAAATGGACATATAAAAATCAAACAAAGACTAAAAGAAGCCAGCCAAATCCTATATATAGTCTCCAGGCTTGTGGTAAGATCTCCTAGACACAACATGATTGAAAAGTTATCATATGATTCATTCCTATGTAATTACTGCACCTATGAAAGTTTATCCTTTCATATAACCGTTCCTAATGAAAAGAGGGTTAGCATTCAGTATACAACCAGCTGTAAAAACGTATTCCTAATGAACATGAATCTTAAAGACAATTTGTTGGAACATAATCAGTTTAGTGATGCATTGTGTTAAACCTTGGGTGCAATGAAAAGAAAACAAGAGGGAAGTACATTAAACTTTAAGTGTAATGTTCTTAACTTAGGACTTTGGATGAAGTTGAAACCCTAGAAGGAGAGGTTGGAGAAGGTGGATAAAGTTTTATTACATTTTTAAAAGGGTACACCTACACTTACATATATACTAGGATAGATAAATGGATCCATAAACGGATCCTTACAATACATGATGTCTAACACTCCCCCTTAAATTGGAGCATACATGTCAGTCATGCCCAGTTTACTACAAAGTCTCCTAAAGGTGTTGACACCAAGCCCCTTTGTGAGAATATCTGCAACTTGATCTTCAAACCGAGTGTAAGGAGTAGATATGACTTTCTTTTGAACATTATCACAAATGAAGTGGCAATCCACTTCAACATGCTTCATCCTCTCATGAAAGGTAGGTTTGGCAGCAATGTGTATGGCAGCTTGTTGTCACAATGCATTGGCATTGGGCCACGACTATCAATTCCCAATTCAAATAATAGAGCTTTTAGCCAAATTAATTATGTAGTAGTGTTGGACATGTTGCGATATTCAGCCTCAGCACTAGATTTGGCAACAACATTCTCTTTCTTGCTTCGCCATGTGACAAAGTTACCTCTAGCATAGGTCAGAAAACCACAAGTAGATTTTCTGTTGTTTTTGTCCTCAGCATAACCTGCATCTGAGTAACCTTCAATATTTAAATGACCGTGCTTCTTGTATAAGAGTCCTTTTCCAGGAGTTTATTTTATATAGGCCAAAAGGTGAAGAACTCCTCGCCAATGAACTTCTCTAGGTGAGTGCATAAACTGACTGAGTAGATTAACAATATAGTAGATATCAAGTCTGGTCACTATTAAATAGATGAGTTTGCCAACCAATCTTCTGTATCAGCTTGGATCATCAGACATAGGGGAATCAGTGTCCCACAAAGAGTGAGGCTACTCAATAGGTATATCCTTTGGTTTGCATCCCTTACACCTCGTTTCTTTAAGGAGATCCAGAGCATATTTCCTTTGAGACAAAGACAATGTCCTGACAAAATGAACAAGTTCAATCCCTAAGAAGAATTAAGGAGTACACATATCCTTTGTGGCAAAATGTCTACGAAGGAAGTTCTTGATATCTTCAATACCCTGGACATCACTCTCTATCAGTAACATGTCATCCACATACATAGCAAGAATAATAACCCCGTGAGAAGTGTGTTTGACAAAGATAGAGTGATCAATCCTGCAACTGTCAAAACCATAACTCCACAAGACCCTGCAAAATGTCTCAAACCAAGCTTTGGGATTTTGTTTGAGACCATAGATTGCCTTGTGAAGGTCACAAACTTGCATCTCCCCCTGAGCAACATAACCAAGAGGTTGCTCTATGTAAACCTATTCATTAAGATCACCATACAGAAAGACATTTTTAACATCAACCTACACCAGAGGCCAAGAAGAATTTACTGCCATAGAGAAAAGAACTCGAATAGAGTCAAGGCGAGCCACTGGAGAGTTTCTGAATAGTCAACTCCGTACTCTTGAGTAGCAACCAGATGAGCCTTGTAGCGATCAACAGTACCATCAGGTCGGTGCTTGATGATAAAAACCCATCTGCAAGAGACAACATTCGCCCTAGAGGGGCGAGGAACAAGATCCCACGTGCCATGAGAAAGAAGGGCATCCATCTCCTCATCCATGGCGACCTTCCAATGAGGGACTTGAAGTGCTTCTTGATAATCCTTGGGCAGAGACTCATCTGTGATGGCAAGAGCAAAAACCCGAGAGGTAGGAGGAAGGCTAGCATAGGAAACAACATGGGAGAGAGGATGTTGTGTGCATGAGCGAGTTCCCTTGCGTAAAGCAATGGGAAGATCCGCGTCATCCATGGGTGTGGGATGGGGAGAGGGGTTCGTAGGAGGAGAGGAGCTTTCAGCCGGGTCAAAGGATGCAAGAGGGTCCACCACTTGGGGCATGCGCGGTTGGCAACGGTAAACCTGTAGAGTGTCTAGCGAACAAACCTTAGTATGGTGTGATTCCTTTGTGGAAGATGTGGCATCGTGGGAAAAGGAAGTGTTAAGGAGGGGTCCAGGAGTAGGTATAGATGAAGTAGGTGAGGGCGCAACATCACTAATGTACAGTTGCAACTCAAAGAAGGTGACATCCATAGAGACATAGTAGCGTTTGGTGGGAGGGTGGTATAGCCGGTATCCTTTTTGATTACGAGGATACCCAACAAAGTCACACTTGATGGCACGAGGAGACAACTTGTCGAGCCCGAGTGTGTGATCATGAATAAACGCTACACACCCAAAAACCTTGAGAGGAATGGGAAAAACGTCTCTATTAGAGTAGAGACGATTCAGGGGAATGGAGCCTCCCAGACGAGTAGAAGGCATTCGGTTGATTAGAAAACTGAAGTGAGAACGACATCAATACAAAGGTAATGAGGGACCTGCATGTGAACCATAAGAGTACGGGCAACATCAAGAATGTGGCGATACTTGCGCTCAACCACACCATTCTGTTGAGAGGTGTGGGGGAAGTGGTCTAATGGATGATGCCAGAGGAGGCACAAAAACTTTGAAACTGATGGTGCATAAACTCAAGAGCATTGTCAGTATGTAAAATTTTTGGGAACACAGAGAATTGATTTTTAATTTCAGCCAAGAAAATTTTCAATACATCAAGAGCATCTTTACGAGACTTTAAGAAGTCCAAGACACGAGAATAATCATCCACAAAGACTATGTAATACTTGTGACCACGACATGACAACACGACTAGGACCCCAAATGTCATAATGAACAACATCAAACATACTTGTGGATGAAGCAAGATGCAATCGCTTAAAGGTAGCACGGTGATGCTTACCCAGCTGACAAGACTCACACTAAAACAAGGATAGAGAAAGCCAAGGAAGGGCTTGACACAATTTTCGATGAGACGGATGCCCAAGCCGACAATGCCACAAAAAGGAGGAATCAATACCAGTGAGACCAGCCACCAAACCACGAGGAATACGATCACGAACCAGCACATAAGCTCCAGAAGCAGAGGACTTATGCCCCAAACCAATCCTCTTCCCCGTTTGAAGGTCTTGAAAGATTACATGAAAGGGGAAAAATGTCACAAAGCACTATAGCTGAGTAGTAATGGCACTAATGGATAAAAGGTTAAAGGAAAACTCAGGTACATAAAGAACGTCGTTTAGCCGTATCTGCGAGGAAACTTGTATCTCCTCCTGACCAGATACAGGACACAAACGACCATCGGCTATAGCAATGGAAGTTTTATCGGGAAGAGCAGAGAGTTTGTCAAAAAGGGTGGATGTACCTGATACATGAGAGGTGGCTCTAGAGTCTATGACCCAAGAATTATCCCTAAAAGCAATCAGGGCAGTGGAAGACTAGATACCTGAGCGAGAGGATGGTGCCTGAGCGATCATGGTCGTAAAAGGCTATCCTTGTCCCTGAATGAGATGATCATAGTCCTCTTGAGATAGGGTAACAGTGGTGGAAGAAGGACTGGTAGCAGCTAGCCGAGCAAACTGAGGCTTCAGATGTGGGAACTTTTCCCAACATTTCTTAGATCTATGACCCAATTTACCACACCATTGACATTTGGGTCGCTGTCTATCTCCGCGAGCACCGCAACCACGATTAAGACCATTTGAGGCCACTAAAGCAGATGGATCGGGTGTAGACAACCTCGATGATCCAGTGGCCACTCGCAAGGCCTTTCCAAAAGTTTCATCCAAACTCAGCATATGTTCCGCACTAAGAATGGAGCCTCGAATCTGCGAAGAAACATCTGGATGAAGGGTAGCAAGGAAGACAACAGCAAGTTCCTCCCTGTACCTCTGAAAGGTGTGGACATCAGAAGTGGGTGGTTGATACACATTAAGCTCATTGATCAACCCACGTAATGTACTAAACAGCTATTGGATGGAACTCTCTCCATGCCGAAGTTGAAGCAGATTCTCATAAACAAAGAAAGTCTTGGATATATTTTTGTCGTGTCCATAAATGTGACGAAGGGTGTCCCAAAGAGCTTTAGTGGGCCGAAGCATGGAGACCCCATTGGCAACAGAGTCCTCCATACTAGACACCATCCAGGAAATAATAGCGGTATCATCAGCCAGCCAATCTCTATATTGAGCATCTTTCACGTCTGGTGGTGATTGATAAAGGTGATTCTTCTGACGAAAAGCAATGACAACATTCTCAAAATTCTGTGCCCAAACAATATAGTTGAATCCATTGAGCTTCTGAGAGATGCCTGGAAAATTGTGGATCAATAGATCACTTCGAGGAGCCGAGGAAATCGCCAAGAGAGAGAAACTAGTCTGCAGTGGACCAAGCAGACGATGAAATGGATGACTACTACTGGATTTTGTTGTCACAACATATAAAAAACGCAAGAAGCTAATCTGACTAGAGAGTAACAAGACTTTGCTATAGAATTTGACCTAGAAGAAGGGGTTTTGCTGTATCTCACCAAAAAGCACACGCAGGGAGGCACGGAACACGTGCGAAACGTGCGTGGGAGACGTGCGGAACCCGTGCGGAACGCACGTGTGCGTGCGTGGAAGGCGCGCGAGGACCCAAGCAAGCTGGAGAAACGCGGATCAGACGCGTGAACGGGCTTGAACATGCTTGTTCCCTTTGATACCAAGTTGAAACCCTAGAAGGAGAGGTTGGAGAAGGTGGAGAAAGTTTTATTACACTTTTAAAAGAGTACACCCACACTTATATATATACTAGGATAAATAAATGAATCCATAAACAGATCCTTACAATACATGATGTCTAACAGATGAAAACAAGTAAGGTTTCTCACACCTTAACAGATGGATGTGAGTGAAGAAGTTAGTCCAAAATACCAAAATTAAGCTAGCAACCTGAAATATGAAAACCTTGATAGGTAAAAGTACGGAATTAGTAGATATAATGACAAGAAGGAAAATTAACATATACTTGTAAAAGACTAAATCAGTGAGAGAGAACTCTTGGTTAATTGAGTATCTAGAAACCTATTGTAGTGAATTTTAGGAAGAAAAGAAATACCCATTGGATATATTGATAATATAAAAGGCACATATGAAATAACAATTACTAGTGCTACAACTATTGGAGGAGAACTAAAAAAATTTCCAATAGACAGATTTACACCAAAGGTCCTCTTTGATTTTATATTTGCCTTGGTCATAGATGAAATAAAAAAAGAAATTCAAGGAGAAATACCTTGGTATATGATTTGTTGGTGACTGCTTTAATTGATGAAAAAATAAGTCAGTAATTAGTTTTACATTAAAATTATGAAGAAACATTTTAGAGTCTAAAGGATTAAGATTGAGTAGGTCAAAAACTAAATATATAGAAAGTAAGTTCAATGAAAATAGAAATAATGAAGGTATAGACTTAGATGGTCATGAGATTCATAAAAGTAAGACCTTTAAATACTTAAGATCCATAATAAGCAGTAATAATGAAATTATAGAAAATGTCATTCATAGAGTTAAAGTAGGATGGATGGATGAAGAGGAGAAATACTTCTAAAGTGTTGTGTGAAAAGAAGATATGCTTAAAATCAAAAGGAAAATTTTACAAAATTGCTATTTTCCCAGTTATGCTTTGTGGTTCAAAATGTTAGAATGTAAAGTACGACCATATGTAAAAAGTTAATGTTATTAAGATACAAATGCTTAAATGTACTATTGTACTATATAGTCCCACATCATTAGTGATATAGAACTTATACCAATGTGCTTCATTCTCTTGCAATCAATTGGTTTTAAAATAAATTTTAATATTTATGGACAATGTACACTAATCAAATTTTGATATCAAAATTTGATTAGTGTACATTGTCCATAAGACACTTGTAGGCTAAAAGGAGTGCTGCAAGTGTGAGTGTTTTACATAATTTCACATCGTTAATGTCATTCATGAATGGTAATACTATATGAAATAAGTTACATTGAAAGGGTAGGAATGATAAACATTAAAAAAAAGATTTTATTAGGAATAAGTTAGTAATTACACTAATTATAGATAAGAGAAAATTAACTGAAGTAATTTAAGGTCTATGCACAACAGAAAGTCAAGAAAGGAAAATTTGGAAAATCTAGAAAAAAATGAATAGTTAGAAAATTTTAAGATTG